>JAMALN010000688.1:0-21405 GCA_023630115.1 Cutaneotrichosporon sp. PK4640 | reverse complement strand
GTCGGTGCGAGCGATAGATTGCAGGTGCGGCATGGATCGGGAGCTCGAGCGCCGGGAAAGCTCGCTGAGCACCCGGGTGGCACCGATCAGGCTGAACAAAGAGTGGCAGGAGCATCTCGTGACCGAGTGTCGGGAGCGCGGGCGACGACGCCTGCCCGCTGCCCGTGGTACTGACGAGGCAGGCAGCTTCCGAGCGCTCGGCACCGACCCAGCGTTTGCCGTCGCACGGTCCATCTGCGCCCCCAAGCTGCCCCACGTTCGCCCACGTTCGACTGTGGTTGCAGGTACTGGCCTCCTCCACTTCCACCTCCAGGCGCAGGACAGGGAGCGTCACGCCTAGTCGCCGAAGTAATTGTGTGGCGGGACCGGTCCGAAAGTGGCAGCAGGTGGACGGTGTCTCCTCGGGGGGCGAGCTACAGCCCGCTGCCTGGATCTGGTGGCGTTCGGGCATGAACACCCGCCTGCATCGTCGCCCGTATCGCCGCGACGCCCGATCGCATCTGCAGCGCCGAGATGGTGCCTGCGTGCCTGGCTGATATAAGACGCATCGCTTTCATCTCCGTCGCTTCCGTCGCCGTCGCTATCGCCCCCGCCTCAACTTTAATCCACATCGCAAAGCGCGATGTGCGAACGCCACTCTACCTCCCGCACGCCTGGGTGTGATGGTCCGTCAGGCGAGGGTGAGAGACCCCGTGTGTGGCGCTGACCCCAGCCTCGCGGCAGTGCAGCTTCTGCGCCCCGCGTGGGCCACGTATCCGCCCCCCGCCGCTGTCGCTCGCGCGAACCGCCCAGCCCGACCCTCTGACCATCTTCCGTCTCTGCCTCCCCATGGACAAGCCGCCGTCGCCCAACCCCCCTGCCGACCACCCGTTCCTGATGACGACGAGCGCAAGCGACAGCGGCAAGCCGCGCTCCCTACCCGCCCACCCGTTCGGGCTCCCGCGCTGCCGGAGCGACATGAGCCTGCGCCAGCACTGGGAAATCGAGCTCCCCAGCCCAGTTGCCAGCCCGTCCGAGGGCCCTACCCCAACGCCATGCAACACGCCCCGCATCACGGCTCCGGCACTCCCGCCTGTCCAAGCGACACTCGCCGTCCCGCCACACCACCTCCCCCGCTCCCTGCCCCTCCCTACCTGCCAGCTCCCGTCGGCCGCGCTTACACTCATCCCTGAGCTAGACAGCGAGTGGGCGCCAGCGAGGCTGTTCGGCACCAGCGCGCCGGAGCGGGCCTCGAGCATGCCCTGCCACTCGGGGTGGTACCACTCCACAGGGCAGCCGCTGGAGGTATCCTGAGGGCTAGAGCCTCTGTAGAGCCATAGATCACGTTTAATCATATTTGCCTGTACACGATTATTGTAGGCCTCGTATTAGCTCCGCATATACCGAAATTTTTACACAGAACAGAAGCAAACCCGACCTGGGCGAGAACTTACGCGTCTCCATATAGCAGGCCGGAGAGGCCCAAACCCATGGGCAACTTGGCGGAGTGGTTAACGCGATTGACTCGAATGTCTGTCCCCAGCGGATGGTGGCGATCAATTTCCTTCGGGAGCGCATGTTCGAATCATGCAGTTGTCGAACCTTTTGACCTTGCTCCTCTGCAGCGCTCAGGACCCTTCAGAAGGGGGAAGCAAGGGTTTGGGGAGGTGAAAGAGGCCGGAGAGTATGGAGTGGCAGTGCCGCGGACGGGCGGAACCAATTCGCGTTTTTGAATGGTGCCGATCTGTCGATCCGATTCTGCTTCTCCCAACACACACTTGACACGTCACACACACCACCGCCGATCTGTCGATCCTCCTCCGCTCAACATCACTTCTTGGCCACTACTTGGCTCTCAAGTGCTGGTGCTGATGCTCGACTGGTGCATCACCTGGCGCTCACGAACACCTCTGCTTCGAGCCCATCTCGAGGGTGCTTGCACACGTCCAGCCCAGCAAGGGGTGACACTCATGCGCGCCCAAGCAGGGAGCATCCATGAGGATGCCACTCTCCTGCCAGACGAAGAGAACGCGCGATGGTGAGTGGTGGGGTGGCATATGGGGGGCATGGAGTTGGGATAGGGCGGTGGGAGCCTAGGAGCTCTGTTGCTCACGGGCGCGACGCCCACAAGGTGTCCTACTGTACCAGACGCCCACCTTCCACATTAACGCCCTCCCCCAACCCGCACTGCAGCCGCCCTCACAGGCCCACCCACAGGCTCTGGCGAGCCGAGCCAGTGCGCGCGCAAAACCATCTATTTCAACAAAGCCGGTATCGCATAGTGGTTATTGCGGTTGGCTACTAGCGCGGACTAGCAGACTAACTACCGAAAGGTTCCAGTGTTCGAGTCACTGTGCCGGCTGGCCAGCGCCATCTTTTGGCCTGCGCGGCGTCTGCTCGTCGTCATGGACGGTTGGAACAGATCGGCGATGATGACCAGCGGTTGCGGTTGTGAGGGCAGTGGTGGAGGTGGAGGTGGAGGTGGGGGCCCGCCATTTCACCCTGAATGGCCCCTTTCAGCCGTCTCATCGAGAACCTCTCTTTCGCGTGGTGGTGAGAGGTGCCAGCGTGCGAACCCGTGCGCCAAGTATTGCTGCTGCACATGTATGTATGTGGTGGTGGAAGCGTGTGAAGTGCCATGCAAGAGGCATGCAACAGAACGTATTGACGAGGGGTTTGCGAGGCTGGATCGTTTCGGTGCCCGCTACTTTACCCCTCCGCATGTCTGAACTTGGCAGATGTCGTGGGACCCGACACTCTGCCCCCAGCCAGTGCGCCGGAGGTGCCCAGCCTTACACTGCTGCATACCTTACCCGTCCGCGTTACTCCGCAGCAGTACCCACTGCACACACTGCAGACCAATGGGACACACTTCCTTTCCACTCTGATCTCTGGCTCGGCCGAGGCTGACGCGATGCCACTGGAGGCGCAACTCGGCTAGGGCACCGTGTGCACCGTCGCTGACCCCGCTGCCACTGCTGACCAGCATGTCAAGGCCAGTCAGTTTGAGCCACTGGCTTTGAGGCGATGAGCAGACGCTGACGCTTGGAGCTGCGCCGACACCACCCAGGTGTCTCTCTGAGGAGGCCGAGGTTTGCTCCCCGGCTCCAACGCCCCTCGCAAGCCCAAAAAGCTACACTGACGGGGATTCGAACCCCGGTCAAGTGCTAATCCATTGGAAGGCACTTATGCTAACCACTACACTATCAGTGTGGCTGCAAGGCTGGGGCGGAGGGGTCACGTGACGCGCGCCGAACGCCCAAGGGCTTCAGGCATCGAGTTCTGCCGCTCTTGGCGCTCCGCTGATACTGAACGCCTCACAGAGTCATCCAGAGGGCGCGCAGTGGGACGCAGTCGCACAGCTTCACAGGTCATAGGTGCATCTAACCGTGATCACAACTAGGAAGCGGAATGAGGGTGTTGTGCAGGCGGTCGACATCGTTTCGCGAGAATTTAGATAAGAGTCCTTGGGTGTACGCTGGTTGGAGAGCCGAGGAGGGCGATGGACAGCAATCAAACGTCATCGCCGGGCGGGACGGGTGGGAGGCCACGGCGAGGCGCCGAAGTCGACCGGCGTGGGGCGTCGGGTGGCGGGGAGACGGGGGCCGCAGCGAGGTCGGCGGGCGCCTCGGAAGGGGGCGAGCTGGTACCGGGCGAGCTTGTACGCGTGGGGACGATAGGAGGGCCCTCGACGAAGATGCTTCCGGGCGTCGACGGAGGCGTGTTGAGCGACTGGCCGGATCTGTCGCGCTTGGTGGGCGACTTCCACTGGGGGTCGTACGACGGGGGCACCTCGACGGGCGTGGTATTGCGGGCGGGGACGGGACCCGCGTCCATGCCCTGGAAGGTGGGGGCATCGTCGTTGAGCTGGCCAGAGTTGCGGCGGGGCGCATTGATGCTTGGCGTTCGTCCCATGGTCGCGGTCCTGAGGGTAAGCAGCGCAGCGGGTCACACGTACATCTGGGTCCAGTCGGTAACTCTGGTGTCCATCGAATAGCGGGCAGACGAGGACTGGCGGTTCATGGAGTGGCGGAACTTCTCAGAGACAACTTGGTCGGCCATAGAGGAGCCGGACAGGCTGGACATGTGGCGGGCCTGCATCGACCCGCGCTTGCCCTCGCGCATCAAGGGTACCTGGGAGGACCGCGACGATGCCGACGGGTAGTATGACGATGACCGTGGGGTGTCCGTCATAAACGAGCCTGGCGTCAGCGAGATCGCAGTGCCACCATACCTGGGGTCACGAACGGCGTTGAGACTGCCACGGCCGAGTCGTCGATCTCGAAGTCGTCCGTGGGACTTATCGTGCGGCGGCGACGGTGGCGGCCCCAGAAGAACCACCAGATACCAGCGATACCCACGATGAGGACAAGGACACCGCCCTGCTGTGAGCCAACGCTTCTCGTGTGATGCTCACCACTGCACCGCCCACGATGGCCCCGATTGGCAAGCCCTCCGCTGCAGGCGGTCTGTGGTCAGTGTGTTCTCGCCTGAACCCACCCTGCTTCCTTGTTCCAGAGCTCGAGGGAGGCGATCTCGAACTGGTTCGCCCCGTCGTTGAGCTCTTGGATCCCCGTGTCCCACCCGTTGTTATTGAGATTCTCGAGGGTGAGCGTGTAGCGCACATTTGGGTCGAGAGTGGTGGCCAGGAGCGAGACGTTGGCCACCTCCCAAGGACTGTACCCTCGGCGGGTGTCGTCCTTGTTGTAGAGCATCGCCGGTGACGGGCTGAGCGAGTAGCGAAAGACGCTGCCGAAGGACCCGACGGCGCCCTTCAGGTTCATCCAGTAGTTGCCTGTGCCGAGATCGATTACGACGCCGTCGTTCTGGGTGTCGGTGGCAAGGCTGCCGCGCTCGGGGATGACCTTCCACCCACTCCCGGTCCAGCTGCCGAAGCCGTCGTTGCGGGCAGACTCGCCCACATCGTTGGTGGTGATTGGAGAGCGGACGACAGCGTGCCGCCGCATGACTTCCATCGCCGCCTGGGTTGAACTGTGGTCAGAAGGGCAGGATATGTGACTCACGGGAAGTCAACGTCCAGCACAGCATGCGAGAAGGAGACGGTGCTCTCCGTGACGTACATGCCGACGGTGTAGAACCCCGCCGGCAGGTTTTTGATGGAGCCGAGCGACACTGGTTGCGCCGACTTCATTGTGCGCTGCGTGTTACGGCCTGTGAAAGGGATATTCTGGGGGCCCGTGTAGGCGCCGCCCTGGACGAAGAGCTGGACGGTGCCGTAGCCGCCTCCGGAAGTCAGGCCTTGGCCGAGGTGGCCCCAGAACCCGAAGAACTCAATGCCGGTGCCGTAAAAGTCGTAGAGGACATACGGGGCATCACGGCTCGCATTGTAGGTTGCGAAGTGGTACCCCGTCCCGGCACCCTCGGTGCCGCGTGCGTACGGGTACCATGGGGTGTCGGTGAATGTGGCGTTCCACGCGCCCGTGTTCTCGAGCGATCCATTGACTGCAGGTTTGTAGACGGCGTTGCGGCTGAACGAGTCAAGGGTGATGGGAATGATGGCGGCGTGAAGGGGAAGGGGGAGGGCGAGAGCAAACGTAAGTGCCCAGACGACGCTCAGCATGGTGACGAGTGCTGAGTGAGGAGGATGGGAGGACCGAGCGGTCGAGGTGAGCGGTGAGGACGAGAGTGTTGGAGATGTTGGAGATGTTGGAGAGGTGGGAGGAAGCAAGGGAGGAAGGGGAGGAAGAGATGAGCGTGGATGGGATGGGCCGAGTGAGCGACCAGCCTGCAGCCTGTTCGCATCCCATCTCCCACCAGTCGGGTGGGAACCGTACACGCCGTCGCTCTCCCTCGCACCCTCGGACACACGCACATCGGTGCATCATGCGCGAGGGGTGGCGTTCACCTCGGCGCTCGGCTCCCGCCCCCGAGGTGCATGCATTGATCAGCTAAGGGGCCCGCCATCTCCCTAAAGAAAGAGAGGGACGTCGCCAAGTGCGTGAAAGGCTGAAGTGGTGGCCGTGGTGGGAGATCGGCGGATTGACAGTGAAGGAATGGGAAACGCTGGTGTGCGCTCCGAGTCTGGCCAGGGCCGTGGGCAGCATAGCATGGCGAACAGCTGCACTGGTATACCGAACGGCGTCACGTCGGCCTCCCCTCACTTGCACCGCTTCGTAGCGCCCGACACACACCTTATCGCCCCGCGACTCGCGGCCTGCCGGTGCGACACGGCGCATCCGCGGTTCACGTCGCCGTGGATCATCCTTTTGCTGCGGATAGGCGTGACCTGTGCGCCAAGGCGCATCAATGATCCAATGTGCAGGGACTGTGCAGTGCGTACGCGTCGCCGAGCAGCGGACGGTGTACTTGAGGGGTGGTGGGAGCGAGCGGATGCATGATGTGTGAGTGTGATGAGCGAGTGGGCAATGGCAGGGGACGTGTTGTAATGTTGTGAGGGAGGTGGGCCGGCATTAACCGGCACGGCTAATCTCGCATGTGTTGGACACATGGACGCCCCTCTGTTGTGATGATATTCTGCGAGGAAGATGTACATCGATCTGACAGCGTCTGACTCGTCCTATATATGCTATTCTACGGGTGCTCCGTGCATGCAGTCTGCGCAGGGATGCTCACATCAGCAGCCCGTCTCTCTCCGAGGTGTCGGTCCGGTGGGGGGACGCCGAGGGGTGCTTGTAGCACGTCGGTATCCATGCCGTGCACGTGCCCGTCTCCCAACACCCCTCCACCTGTTGCTGCCATTACAGTTCCATTAAGACTACATATAACAAAGCGCCCCCTGTGAAGCTCGCGTTCCAGACAACAGTACTGCGCGTTGATGGCATACGAGTCGAGGGTGACTGGAACGATGGCGGCGTGGACGGTCGCGAGTGCAGATGCTAGTATCGCCAGCACTCTGGCGCCCAGTGTGGTGCTGAGGTTTGACAAGATCAGCGGGTGCGGCGGAATGGACGCAAAGTGAGCGGGCAGATGTCTGGTACGGAAGTGCTCCTAGAGGCGACCCCCGTGCCTTCACGTACGACGACAACGTGCACGTGCTCGCTCTCGCACCCGTCGCGGGGTACTCGGTGGCGCTCGCCGTTCTTCTGAACGACGAGACGCTATGTCAGTGCTGATGGCTTGCGACCAGGATTAGTAGTGGGTAGAAGGTTTAGTGGGATGGGTGTTGTGTTAGCGAAGGACTGTGAGATCGTGAAAAGCATGACAAGGAATGGACGCGATACTCTGTGTCAAAATGAGCAAGGGCGGGAATGATGCAGGTCACACCAAGCCTGCATCCGCACCTTTCCTCCACTGCTCTGCCGCGCCCCTGGCTACAGAATCGCTCCAAGCCCACCTCAACGTACCCCCGAGGGATGCCAGAACATCTTACACCGCCCCAGTAGCCAGCATGCACCAAGTTGCTAGCTACACACTATGAAGCCCTACTGTTGGAGGCGAGCTCTGCCAAGCCTCCGCCACCATATTAACCATTTACACAAGCTGTGGTATGGATAGACCTGATCTTCGGAAAGTACATGTGCCGAGACCCAAACTACCGGCTCGCAGGACGGCGCGACGACGAAGGGCGGGATGAGAGCGAGCTGGGTCGAAAGAGCGTGAGCTTGTGCTCGATTACCTCAGAAGTGGGGCGTGTGTCGGGCGGGGAGATCGGAGACGGCTGCATGGGCGGTGGCGGCGCTTGGCCAGTCCAGCTAGCGTAGGCCGGGGGAATGTGGAGGGCGGTGAGGCGCATGGCGGCCATGTGTCCGGCGTCCGTCTCCTGCACTGTGTGGTCGAGCAGCTGTGTGCGAGGAAGGGAGAGACGGTTCGCCGCGTGATTGTGCGGTGGAGTGATGGGGCTTGGTTGGCTGGAAAGAGGGACCGGCGGGAAGTATGAGCTGAAGTCAACATGGATCGTATGTGAGCGCACTCAGCGCGCATCTCGCGCATAGGGCTCGCCGTGAGAGAGGACGTATTGGAATGGTTGGCGTCGGTGGAGCTTGGTGTGTACCAGAAGTGCTGGTTCCATGGGTGCTGGTCTGGTGTTACCTGGCTGGGAGGGGTCGCTGAGCGTTAGCTGGTACGCAATCTACTCACGCTGGCCTAGTGGTCTCTGAGGCTCGCTCAGGTCGACCTCGGGGTCGGTGGTCTCAACATTGAGCGATCTGGGGGTTAGCTTGTCACGCCATCGACCTACCTCGTCTTCTCTGGGGAGGGATGGTGCCGCCAGCGCCCTCGCCATAGCCAGAACCCGGCGATGGCTCCCAGAAGGGTAACCGCTCCCTACAATCAGCCATTGATCAGTCCCAAGTTCACCAGTGTGCCGCCGACAACAGCGCCCACCCTCTTACCCCCCTTTATGCCCCCTGGTGCAGTTGGCCACTCTGTTCCGGGTCTGTGTCAGCGAGTCCGTGCCAAGTCCTACTGTTTCCACACGGTGAGAGAGGTGATTGCGAGGGGCCACTTCATCTGTCCGCCCACGGAGTACTCGTTACCCACATACGGCCGGGGCGCGAGGGTCAGCTTGTAGTGCTGGGTCTGGTTGAGACCGCGAGCGAAGAGGATCGTGTTCGGACGTTCCCAGAACCGGCGGTTAAAGTTGGGCTCGATGGGCGCGCCGGGCGGAGCGGGATCGAGGGTCACCTGAAAGTCGTCGTTGTAGTCGCGCCCCGTGGTACCCTCGACCTGCACGAAGGAATTTCCTGCGCCCAGATCGACCGTGACGGCGTCCCCTAGACAATCGCTGCCCACGGTCTGGCCCCTCTCGCCCACCGCCCAACAGCGTCCGCTCCACTCTCCGAATGTCTCGTTCCGGACCCAGCCAGAGCCGCTCGAGTACGCCGCGTACCGGGAAACCTGGTTGTGGGAGGCGGCTTTGACCTCCTCGTCCCTGGTTTCAGCAATCTCCTTAGGGCTTTGTCAAGAGACTGACCTGCCACCCATCCACATGTCGACCATCACATGTGTAACGCTCACGGTGCCGTTGGCAACCTCGAGCATCAAGGCGTACCAGTCGAGGGGAAGATCCCGGGCGCGGGCGAGGAGTACTGGTTCGCCAATATCGAGAATTAGCGACTCGGGCCGGGAGCCGTTGCCGTGGTCCACCACGGCCGCCGTGCCGGGAAGAGAGCCTCTAAGGGAGAGACGTACGGCCCCATCCCCGCCTGGGGAGGAAGGTTCGACGCCGGCGTCGCCCCAGTGGCCCCACACCTCGGCGCCCGTACCGTAGAATGCGTAGTCGATCCACGGCGAAGGCGTGCTCTCGTTGTACCACCCAACCGCGTATGTCTTTCCTTCTCCCACCTGGTGCCGTACGTTGCCGTCCCATGCCTTCTCGGTGTATCGCAAGGACCAGCCTCCGTACAGGCGCCCGAATCGCGGCCTGTAGATGAGAGGTGAGTCGAATGCGTCGAGCCGAATAGTTGCTGTGCCTGCGGCGACGAAGCAGGGCAGGACGGTGGCGAACAGAGCCCAGCATGCGAGGGGGCGCATGGCTGGCGAGGAGAGAGACGGGTGTGCAGCGAGGCACAGAAGTGGGTTGAGGAGTGGTGATTGAAGAGTTGGAGAAATGGTGTTGCAAGTTCAGGTTTGTGGGGCTAGGTGGGTCGTCTCGTAGCCAGTGGGAGTGTGGGCGTACAGTGGGCGTAGAGTCTAGGTTGGCGAGGGGCGAGGGGCGAGTGGGGAACACAGGCAACGCAGATCAATCACACGCCCCGAATAGATCCTCTCCTCTGTGATCTGTGCTCGATTTCTTCACAACCTTTCACCCACCCAACACCTCTGGCGTCTTGACGGCCAACGGTGGCCCAGCCCTGCTAGCCTTGACACATTTTAATGATACCACGTTGCTATGCTGCACATATGATCCCTCTTAAAAGTATGGAAAGGATGGGCTCCACTACGACCAGTAGTATGCGTCCTTCACCGTCGGACGGAATAAACCGAACTCCTCGCTATGCTGGAATGTCATGTACAAGAGAATCCCAGAGTCTGGGAATAGATGCCGAAAGGTTGGGGGGAGATATCGCGCCGGGGCGTTGAATGCTACTCCTTGCGAGAACCCAAATCCTGAGGGAGCGGAGGGAGCCCTTTGTGGTCGTGCGGGCGCGTGCTGCCGGTGGTAACCTGTGACGTTGGCGAAGACGGGTAAAAGTCATGCTTGGTGGCTGTCGAGGGGATATTGGAAGCCTGTGAGACCTGAGGCTGGGTGGAGCTTGAGGGCCAACGCAGCCGCGATCCTACGCCGGTGGAGCTGGCTCCATAGCAGGATCCTCCTGACAACTAGTGTTGATCTGCGGCTGATAGGTTGCAGCGGCGGAGTGGTGCTTAGAAGACGTGGCCGGTGCACTGGGAGTCAGGAAGGGCGCACTCTTGAGCTTACGCAGTAACGTTTGTTGCGGCAGGTGGGTCCCCAGGACCTGAGTGGCGGTAAACCGTCGACGAGCTGGGCTCTGAGCCCACCAGGTAAACAGGGTCGCAAGACTCCTCCGGTTTAGGAATGTCTGAGGTCAGAGGTCGAGCTGCAGGGCATGCTCACTGTCGCTCATGAATGGAACCGCGGGCTGATACACGTCCTCAGCGTCCTCGAGAACGTCAAGGGAGCTCCTATTAGCACAGCCACTTCAAGTAGTCTCACGCTTCGGCCGATTTGGACCTGTGGCGCTTCCACAACCAAAACATGGCCAGGACCAGGACGAGAAATGCGACAGCGCCCTGGCATTAGGCACCGCAAGACATGCAGCCCTCACCAGCACGCCTCCAACAATGGCCCCGACTCTATTACCAGTGCCCGGCTCCTGGTCCTCTGCGCTTGTTGGCGCAGGTGACGAAGGGCAACTCGTTGGCGAGCCGAGCGAAAAGCTTGTGGTGTTGGGAGTGCCAGCACTGGTATCAGCAAGTACAAGCATCTCCCTCACCTCCTGGGGAGGGTAATCGAACTCAGACGAGCTAGACTGGCCCCTGTCTTCCCAAACAAGTATGAGTTGCTTCCAAGCTCGCCCACAGTAAAGGTTAGGGTGTACTCGACGTCGGGATCGAGGCCACGGGCCAGCATGGTAGTACTGAGATACTCGATGTTTCGCCAGTTTCGCCAGTTGGAGGAGTGAAAGAGGGTGCCTCCGATGGACGGGGGAGGCGCTGGGTCGGTGATGAAATGAAAGTCGCATTCCTATCTCCACTGCTTGAGCTGCCGAGACCATCAGGTGACGGCCATATTCTGGGTCTCGCCGCCCTATCTGACCAGAAGATGCCAAGATGGGACCAGACTTGCAAACTGCGCCGCAATGTTGTGGGAGTGTCCTTCCAACTCTCCATTGTAGCCATCAAACCATTCCGCCCGCGGCAGCCCGATGGCTGAAGTGGTGGTGGGCACACGGGCGCTTGGTGCGCTGGGCACTGGAGATATGATACACAGGGCACAAGGGGGAGGGGGCAAATCTCGCCGGGGATCCGGGGATCTGGGGAGGGTGCTCATGGAATAGGCGAAGCGGGCGAGCTCCAGGCCTCATTCGTTGGGTGGCGAAGAGGCCCCTTTGCAATGACCTTCCTGGTGCTCGCTTTACAGGTTTGGCGGTTCGGGATCTCTTCGCCCAGTGTCTTGTTGTGCGATCCGCCTTTGACGGGTTCCTGGGAGTACCGTAGCAAAGCCCCAGTGCGAGGTTGGTTATCGAGCCCAACCAGTAGGGCTCTATTTGCCATGAGACGTTCACAGCGTCGACCTGCATTGCCACGTGCTTAGGATGCTACGGGCGCGGTTGGACGGTGGCAACCGGCTCCCTTCGGTGACTGGCGTTTGATTCACAGTGAAAGCGCCCCTCCTAGTAGAACCGTCCTTGGTGAGATTGAGGAAAGGTAACGGCGCATGCGCCCACGCCAGCTCGCTCACAAGTCACGTATCGGTGGCTCTATTGCATGTTGCATGTTGCAGGTTGCATGATGCATCAGCGATTCAGTATGCTGGTGGTGGAGGCAGTCGTTGACCACATTCCTTCCAGTACAGTAGATTAGAACCGTGGCGGAGGTTAATATGCTTGTTCGGCTCACTCCCGACCCTAACCGAACTGGAACCGAACAACGTAGCGCAAGAGCGGGAAGGAATGCAATGCAAACATGGCCCCTCACTTGTGCACCTGGCATCTGCAGGATGCGTCCAACTCATCCATCGCACTCTTCCACTCCAACAGGTCGAGACAGATCGACATGTGGGCACTCTGCGCCCTCCTCGTTATCCTCCACCACGCAGCCGCCGCCAGCGTGTCGCTCATCTTCGACGCCTTCGGCCTCGGCTTCACCTATTGGCCAGATTTCGGGGATCCCGCCCTCCCCGCCCCTGGAGGATGGGTCGCGGGTTCAACCAATCTCCCAAGCCAAGGCGGCAGGGAGGTGCGATGGGCCTACGGCACGTACTCGGCGTCGTCCACCACCCCTCCATACGTGTGGTACGACTTCTACGGCACGGGCATCGAGTTCTTCGGGTACTGGGGCGAGATCGGTAGCGGCCCTCTCGCGCCCGGCGGTGCGGGCGCGCTGAACTCTACCCTTACACTGGGAGACGGCCAGGCGGCATACGGGACCTCGAGTGGGTCGCGGACCGGCACCGCGATGGCGAACCTCCCCCCGCCGTTCTCTCTCGCCAAGTTCACCGGCCAAGCGCCGGGACTGTATCGGGCCAGCCTCGTGCTCGCCGAGGGTGGTATGACGATCACAGGCGTTGCCGTCGAGTTGGAGATTGGGGGCAGGTGAGCAGCCTATCGTTCTCGCTGACCCCAGCATTTCGAGAGCGAGCTCCGAGGTCCGTCTCGCTACAGATGACGATTTTGCACTGCGCAGCCGGACCGGATGGCGCCTGAACGCTGAGGACGGGACCATGGGCACCAACGTGGCCGGAGCGTCTCTCACCTTCGACCTCGGGGTGGGCAACTCCCTCGTCATGATCAATGGATCCTCTGGAACTGGACACGACGCTGCCTTCCAAGTCACTCTGGAACCACCGCCGCCTGGATACACCTCGGGTGTCTCACGGCACGGCCGCGCGCCGCTCGGCATGACTGTGCGGAACACCAACCTCTTCGCCCGTGGGCTTGACCCCAGTGTGCAGTACCGGCTCACACTATACCACGTCAATCCGGCCGATATTGGGGTCAAGGCGGCAGCTAATAACGCCGAGTTCCTGGACGTCCACTCCCTCACGCTTTGGAAGGACAGGTCAGCGAGACGACCGGTGGCGTCTAACTACAGCTCGTTCACTCAATACGGGACCACATCGTTGAAGCCAACCCCCACGGGATCGGCCAGTCCATCTGAGACTACAATCAGCAAGCCGGATGAGAAGAAGACCCCGATTGGCGCTATCGTGGGCGGTGTTGTCGTGCGTGGCGCAGTGGTTTGGGCTTACCACAGGGTGGCGTGGTAGCTCTGGGCCTGATTTTTACCCTCTGGATCTGCTGCCGACGGCGGAAAGCGAAGGAGGAGTGAGTGCCCGAGTAGGTATGCCTGACTCCAGCGCATCACCATATGACGATTTCGTAGTCGACGAGGAACCGCCGTACACGACTCCGTTCCTTCCAAGTGAGCAGGCCGTCCCAGCACCGCTAACCTGCCAGCTGGCGCGGCCGGGGCGAACACTTGGTCACCAAACGCCGGCAACGATCCCCAGAGCATGTCCGATACACGCCAGAACCCCGCCTCCCTGCTGCCGCAGGGGAAGCACGCCGAACTGTTAGAGCTACACACGAGGCTCGCTCACACCAGTCCCACTTCCCAATCAGGGCGTATTCCGCCTCTGGTAGGCACGTCTCAAAGTGCAGCTGGCGCCGCCGAGGGACCGGAGCGGATCGTGCTGGCCACGGACGCCGGACGTGTACCGCAGCCTCGAAGTCCCGTCGAGATGCCTCCGACCTACAACCCAGCCTGGCTCGACGACGTGGGGCCGGGAGGTCAAGGTACGGAGCAGGCGCCTCCGCTTCCACCAAAGTCTTCGGGTTCTGGGCTGGCTGGGTCTTCGAAATGGGCCAAACCTTCGCTGCCGCCGGGGGCAAGTGATCGTTAGACCTAGGTCGAAGAGATTCAGCTATTGTAAGAGTAGAAATTATTGCAGGGGCAGGTAGGGAGGGACTCAGAGGTCTCTGATGCAGGCTATGTCGTCGTCCTGACCCCCAACGGCGCTCGGCGCAGCAGCTGGCGCCGGAGACGCCTCCACTGACACCAGCACACGTCCTCGTGGTGTAGTGGTTATCATACTCTCTTAGGGTCTAGCTATGGGAGTGGCCCCGCGTTCGAATCGCGGCGAGGACCAGCTGTCTTCACTGGCAGATACGTTGCTCTTTTGTTGGGTTGGAGGAGGAGAAGGGTGAGCAGGGATGGGGTTGTGAGGGCAGGCGGACGTGATTGGCTGGCCCTGGCTGGTGGCAGGTGCACACGCACCTACATGCCAGTGCACCAAATGAGAAGTGCAATGGAGCTGAGACGGCGTGGCCAGGAGGTAAGACGGTGTAGATGTGATGGAGGGCTGGAGTGGAGGTGAGGCTCGGCATCCCGAAAGACAGTCGCGCTGGTGGAGGTCATGCCAAGCCCTCTTTCGACATCTTCCGATCCTATGTCAGTTCCAAAGGAAACGCTGCACCGTATACTGCACAGCTCGCCATCACATGATATATACATGCCGGCACGCCGTCCCGCGCGGGATGTCCGTTCTTTATCTCACTCTCGGTGCGGAAGATTCGCCCCACCATGAGATCAGGGGAGGCAAGGCACCGTGCCTGTCGCTTTGGGTCTTGACAACCACCAACAACCACCAAGATCTCAACTCGGGCATGGCGTTTAAGAGTTGCCAGCGAGGTTGTAAGCGTCACCAACTTTCCATGCGTGTTCTCGCCCTCACAGTCGGATTCGCCTCCGCCGTTGCGGATGAGCCGAGAAGTGGATGATACCGTACCGCAACGATTCGTCCGGGTGTTACGCTGTGGCCCTCGTGTTTCCAGCCCCTGCGCCTGCAATGGGCAGGAGCGCCAGCTCTCGGACACGGCCCTCGCCGCAACAGCTGGATCCTGGGGCGCCGACGAGCCGCCGGGAGTGGGGCCCCCGACGGAGAATGGCTCCAACATGCCCTCCAAGGAGGCGGGGGATAGCCGAGGGGCCTCCATTTAGCTCTCGGACGATTAGCGGCAGTCGAGGCGGTGCTAGTGCGCCAGCGGCCACGAGCGGGTGCAGCCCTCGCCTCAATGGCTGGCTTCCCGTCACCCTCGGAGCAATGTTGGTGCTCACGTTGTAACCCGGATGCATGCTCCCGAAAGTCTTGTCACCACAGCAACACGCGGGATGGATAGATCTGGAAGTGAGTGGGTGTTTGCATGTCAGAGGCAGTGCGCCAAGCGTGTCAGACCAATCTGGACTGGTCGGTGGTGCCTGGTGTGCGGCATGTGCGGGCGGGTTGTTCCTGTCGTTGCCTGCCAACCCCCGCCAGGTTGTCTCCGTCGGAACCGGGCAGGCACAGCCAGAGCCATAAAGAACATCAGTGAGGGCGGCGCAAAGAGTATACCCATCTCGCAATGCTTTTCCTCACCTCCTTGACCCTCGGGCTCGCGATTGCTGTTGCCGCAGAGCCTGTGCGGGTGCAACTGTCGGCCGTAGGTGACAATGCCGGGCTGGTGAGGCGTGATGGCATCGGACAAAGGTAGACGGATGACTATACGAAGCTGACCACAGCCTTTCGGCCTGGAACTATTGCCAGCTGCACATGAACGTGTCCGTGGGGTACGTATGGCGAGGGAGGCTCTACATGCTGACCACGTGAAGCACTCCGCCGCAGGAGCTCCTGCTGCCCGTGTTGATTAACGCGGGGTTCAACAGACTTG
This sequence comes from Cutaneotrichosporon sp. PK4640, assembly GCA_023630115.1. Classification (NCBI taxonomy): domain Eukaryota; kingdom Fungi; phylum Basidiomycota; class Tremellomycetes; order Trichosporonales; family Trichosporonaceae; genus Cutaneotrichosporon; species Cutaneotrichosporon sp. PK4640. The sequence continues at coordinate 5,614 of JAMALN010000688.1, read as the reverse complement.
TCTTCGGGACGGGCTCGAACGACTCCAGGATCCGCGGGTTCGACCACAAGGCCTCGACCTCACTCCAGCAGTCCAACAATTCTACCCGCTTCTGGGGGGCCACAAACCGCACTGGTATGATTGCGCATGACACTGTGTCTCTCAACGGCATTTCTCTACCCTCGCAAGAGATTGGTGGGTCTATGCACACTCATTGTGGCTCTAACACCAGTCTTGACCGATGCTGCCCACATCCAAGAGGCGGCAGATGACTTCTATGGGCTCCCCCCCAATAGCATGCATGCGCCGCAGATGGGAGACCTTGTCCCGGGGAGAGGTTTTGCGCGTGACCTCGTCCAGACCGCCTCCCGGAAGGAGATCGGGCTGTTCGTCACGTCCGCCCTCTTCCAGACGACCGGAGAACAACCCATCCCCCACGCTGCCGAGCTGACCATTGGGTGAGACATGCATTGCTCCACGCTGATGGAAGCGGGGTGGACCAGAGCCGCATCAAGGGCGACATGAGCTACCTCCCTCTCCTCAATGGGACGAGACGTCGCTTCGAGTTCGACGGCTTCAAGGTCAACGACCAAGCCGTGGATCTCGGCGTAGGCCCCATGAGAGGCTCCGTCACCCACCCCAACCAGTGGATTTCCATGTCCGAGACCGCCGCCGACGCCTTGATGGCCAACTTTCCAGGCGCTTCCAAGTTCGTACCCGAGGGCCAGCGAACTACTGTCAGTTCGAACTCGCAAAGCAATACGTTCCAGGACAAGTTCTACTTCGTCCCATGCAACACCACGGCGTCCCTTTCCGTCCTTGCTGGTGGGCGGGAGTATGTCATCCCCGCCGAGAAGTGGCTCCTCCCGGCCATCAACAACGCGTCGGGGTGCTCCCTACTCTCTCTCGTTCACGCAATTCCGCGCGATCCCACCGACCAACAGGCCGAGGCGCGGGTTGCGTTTGGAACCCCGTTCCTCAGCTCAGTCTACACCTCCTTCCGCTCCAATGGCGCTGCAGCGGAGATTGGGTTCGCGCAGCTCTCGGACGCTGCCCTTGTGGAAACCGCTGGATCTGGTCGCTATGCTAGCGATTCACAGATGCCTCCAACAGAAGGTGCGTCCGCTGCAAAGGGAGAAGACACCTCAGACGGTTCTGGGACGGATAACGGGGCCAAGGCCGCCCCGACGGGAGGGACGGCGGGGACGAGCGGGACGGGCGGAACAAGTGGGGGCGATGCAAGTGCCCAGGCTGCGACGAGTGGGGGTGGGGCACGCCGGGTTAGCTGGCTCGCAATGATCGGAGTCCTGGGAGCTATTGCCTATTAATGCTCGGATGCATGCTCCCGAAGTGCCTGTCCAACGACGAACGATTCCGGACCTGCATCGTGCTGTCGCCTGAGGCAGTGCAACCATCCACAAGAACATTAACGTCAGTGCCTGGCCTGGCCAGAAGGCCGTACCTGCCCTTGCTTCACGACCCCCGCTGCGGCGCAGGCTGACACCTCCGTCGGAGAGCGTTCCGTCCACCGGACACGCTTACAGACATCTACGGCACCTTTCAGGGCGGAGCAAGGGCGGAGCAAGAACACTCACACTTGGGCGCGCGTGACAGTTAAAGCCGCGACCAAGGCTGTGAGCATCCCCACCTTACCATGCTCGTTCTCGCCGCCCTTACGGTTGGTCAGCTTGTGTCCGCTGCTGCCACGGAGCCAGTGCGCGTCAAGCTCTCTGGCGTTCACGATACCGGGCTAGTGAAACGCGATGGTTCCGCACAGACGTGAGTCTCGGGTTGGAACGACACTGACAGCAGCCTCAACGGCATGAATGCGCTTCAGCTGCACATGAACTTGTCCATTGGGTACGTGCGACGTGTGAGGGAGTCCATGCCGCGCTTACACTGTGAAGAACGCCACCACAGGAGCTCATGGTGCCGTTGTTCATGAGCTGGTCCTTCGATAGGCTGGTCTTCGGGATAGATCCCCAGGAGCCTGCCGTCCCCGGGTTCCGTCCCCTGGCCTCCTCCTCGCTTCGACGGTCCGACCCTCAGACGAGCGTCGAGTGGTTCCTCACGAATGGGAGCTCCCCCTTGAATGTGAGCGGCACGATAGCGTACGACACAATCGCGCTGAATGGGATAACCCTTGAGAACCAGGAGATCGGTAGGCTCCGCCTTCGACATACCGTCTCTAACACCAGTGTTGACCAGCTTTGCCGACTACCGCGCAGTTACGGCCGACGTATTCGCACAGAACCGTCCCATTGTGCCTCAACTGGGCGGTCTAGACCTAGTGAAAGGCTTCGGCCGCGACCTCCTACAAGCTACCGCACAGCGAGAGATCGGGCTGTACGTGGCGCATCCTCCAGGATACCACACGGCCAATAGCTCGCAGTACTTTCCCAATGCTGGAGAGATGACCATCGGGTGAGGAGCATCCAGTGCGATGCTAACCGAAGGGGCCTGGACAAGCGGCTGTTTACAGGAGAGGTGGCATACGTCCCCCTTTTGAACGGAACGCAACCGCAGTTCGGTCTCGAGGGCTTCAAGGTCGAAGGAAAAGCCGTGAACCTCAGCGAGAGCCCTGTGCCAGCCACTCTGTCCCACCCAAACAGGAACCTCGAGATGTTCGAGTCCCACGCCGACTTATTGATGTCTGCGGTTCCAGGTGTGAGGACGTACCTGGTGGACCAGGTCAGCCCCGGTCCGGGTGGCGAGCCCATCACCAACAAGTGGAAGAGGTACATGGTGCCGTGCAACACCACCACACCTCTGGTCGCAATCATTGGGGGGCAAGAGCTCCCCATCGAACCAAGCAAGTGGACCAAGCCGTTCTTCAACAACGCCTCGGGCTGCTTCGACAGCGCCCTCGTTAGGGCGTACCCGCCGACCTTCGTACCCAACGTGCGCGTGCAGCTGGGCCACCCATTTCTCAGCTCGGTCTACACCGCCTTCCGTCTAAACGGCAACTCCACCGAGATTGGCTTCGCGCGACTCTCGGAGGCAGCCCTCGCCGGGACCGCCGGGCCGGGGGTCGACGCGACCGCGTCTGGCGCTGGTGCGAGCGGAAACTCGCCCAAGCAGGCATCGGGGTCCGGGACGCACGGGGGCACCAAGACAGGCGAGAGGAGTAGGAGTGGTGCCAGCACCCAGAGTCCAACGAGTGGCTGTGGGGGTCGGCGCGCTAGCTGGCTTGCGATGGCCGGCGGGGCTCTGTTGGCTCTCAGTTGGTAGGACCCGGATGCATGGCATGGCTCCGAAGGAGCGATGGATACTCGTCCACATCTCACGTTACACAGCCCAATCAGACGCAAGGTGCATATCGGTCTCCAAGCCCGGTCTGCAGTCCACAGCATGGCCTCTATCAGATAGAGCATAAACCGCGGTGCCTGGAATGGCCAGGAGGGTGGAATTGCCTTTCCTAGTCAACCGGCCGCGGCGCACAGCCACACATGGAGTGCCGCCGTGTCAACCTGACCCGGCCAAAGACATCCCAGAACGTGTATGAGGGCAAATCAACCAGCATGGCCCCCCACACCATGCTCTCTGCCATCCTTCAGAGTGGGGAGGCTGACAGGATCAGAGTGGGGCAGTTGTCGGGGGCGCGACCATCCAATATCCAATCCAATATCCAATATCACTTCTAATCCATATTCTAATCTAATCTAACATCTGAGTCCGCTTGCTAGAGGTGGTGCTCAATCATCGTCAACAGGTGCGACTCCGACATGCCATAATCGCCACATCTACCTCTGCAGCTCCCATGCACCATGCACCCAACCTCACCTGTTCACTAACTGCTGTTGACAAGGTTGACACGGCGCTTCTTGTAAAGCTCATAATCTGCAAAAGCGTGGTTATTTGGGGAGCAGTTCACCCTGTGACGCCCCATGATGTCACCAAGACCGATACCTTGAGAACGTCAACAGCTGGTCACCCACGTTTACGGTCAGCCTGCATTCACAACCACCGCCGAAGAGGCGTCTAAAGATACGCCTGGCGCCGTCGGGGCCGAGGCCCTCGGGAGCTGCGCATGCTATGCTAGGCTCCTACTGCACAACGCCTTCAGCGCTCCCGCAGCTTTCCCCACGTCACCAACCCACAGTATATAGCCTCTCATCCCCTTCCAAGACGCACCACCACAACATCCACCATGGCCGACCCCCGCGCACACACCAAGGTCGACGTCGACCAGCTCATCCAGGACTCGCGCGACACGACCAACCTTGACCGCCTCGCCGGCTCGTGAGTGCTTCATTGCTGGCCAAGCTGATCGCAGCTGGGGCAAGTATGACATCCCGTATGCGTCGCGATACGACATCGACATGACGCTGCCGCGGCACAACCTCCCAGAGAAAGGTGTCGAGGCCAAGGTCGCCTACCAGCTCCTGCATGACGAGCTCGAGCTCGACGGCAACCCGAACATGAACCTCGCGTCGTTCGTGCACACCTGGGTGCCCGACGAGTGCCGCAAGCTCATGAACGAGAACCTCTCGAAGAACTTGGCCGACCAGGACGAGTACCCCGCCGCAACCGAGATCCACAACCGCTGCGTCGTGAGTGCCTTGCTGGCAGCGCTGACACCAGGACATGATCGCTGGCCTCTGGAACGCTCCCAAGGGCGAGATCAAGGGCACGGCGTGTACCGGCTCCTCGGAGGCGATCATGCTCGGCGGCCTGGCCATGAAGCGCCGCTGGCAGGCCAAGATGAAGGCGGCCGGCAAGGACATCTACAACCCCGGGCCTAACATCGTCATGGGCGCTGAGGCACAGGTCGCCCTCGAGAAGTTTGCGTGCTACTTCGAGGTCGAGGCGCGTCTCGTGCCTGTCACCCGTGAGAGCAACTTCGTCATGGACCCGAAGGAGGCCATGAAGCACATCGACGAGAACACAATCGGTGTCTTTGTGTGGGTCGAACCGCCGCTCCGCTGACGTCAGAATTCTGGGCTCAACGTATACTGGAGTGTTTGAGAACGTCAAGGAGATGTCGGATCTCCTGGATGCGTACGAGGAGAAGACGGGAATCCACGTCCCGATCCACGTCGACGCCGCGTCGGGCGGCTTCGTCGCACCCTTTGTGTACCCCAAGCTCGAGTGGGACTTCCGCCTCCCACGCGTGTGCAGCATCAATGCCAGCGGGCACAAGTACGGGGCCTCGCTCGTCGGCGTCGGCTGGATCGTGTGGCGACAGCCCTCGCTTCTGCCCAAGGAGCTCGTATTCGAATTGCACTACCTCGGTGAGTCGCGCGGAATCTCTGGCTGGCCGTATTTAACGTTCAGGCGAGTTGGACTACAGCTTCAATCTTAACTTCTCGCGCCCAGCGCACCCGATTCTTGGGCAGGCCTTCACCTTCTTAAACTTGGGTATGGAGGGATACCAGCGCGTGATTACCGCCGATCTCGTCAAGGCGCGCGTCCTGAGCCGCGCCCTCGAGGGCTCAGGCTACTTTGTCTGCCTGTCCAACATTCACAAACCCGCCAACCCGGACACGCTGCTCGGCAAGGCCGCTCACGACTTCAAGATCGACGACGACCAGCCCGAGTACTACACCCCAGGCCTGCCCGTCGTCTCCTTCCGCTTCACCGACGAGATCAAGCAGAAGTACCCCCACCTCAAGCAGGCGTGGGTGCAGTCGCA
>JAMALN010000687.1:0-21409 GCA_023630115.1 Cutaneotrichosporon sp. PK4640 | reverse complement strand
CGCAACCCACGCAGCAGACGCACCCAACGCTCGTCGATAAGCTCCGACACGGAACAGGCTTGCTGCGCGTTCGCGCACGCTCGTGGTCTTCTCGACCTCCACGCTCTGCGCCACTGCGCGCGCCATGATCTCGACCTTGCGCGCGACATCGCCCTTCGTCGCGAGGGGATATACACGCGCCAGGACGTTCTCAACAGCCCTCGTGTCACCGCGGAGGAGGAGGATGCGGGCTGGCGTCAGCGCGTCCACCATAAACTCACGGGACTCGGGGAGAAACCCGAGGGCGGCCAGCTGCACCGCCGCGGGCAGCGCGCCGAGCCCGACCATCCACCGCCATCCGGCGGGTGCGCGCGCGAACAGCGCGCCAATCGCTGCCGTCAGCCCCCTCTCGCAATGACGTACTGTACGCGACGACCTGGCCGAAAGTGCACACGACCGCGTTGACAGTAACCAGCCGCCCGCGCATCCGCGTCGGCGCGAGCTCGCCGATATACAGCGGCGCTATGCAGGACGCAAGCCCGACGCCGAGGCCAACGATGAACCGGCCCACAACCATGGTGGATACGGCGTGTGCGCCGGCCTGGAGGAGCGCGCCGACGATGAAGACGATGTTGGCGAGGAAGAGGACACCCTTCCGCCCCCTTGCGTCGGAGAGTGCACCCGCACCCAGGCCACCCAGGAGGGCGCCGAGGGTCGTCGCGCTCGTGATCGCCTCCTTCTGGAGGGTGGTGAGCTCTGCGCCGAGGTCGGCGCCGATCACGACGCTGGGGTCAGCTGGGTATAGGGATGACTAACAGGGTACCGCTGATGACGCCCGTGTCATAGCTGTCGTCAGCGCGGATGCCCGGATGAGCGGAGAAGGTGAGCGCTTCGCACGCACCCAAATAGCAGACCCGAGATGGCCGCCACGCCGACGAGACCCCACACGAAGGGCGTGATGCTGTCCTCGCCAGGTACGATGACGGCAGCCTCGTCCACCTCGAGGGCGACGCGGTCGTCGGCGAGCGCAGAGGCCGCGCCCGTGGGCGACGTCGCGAGCGGGACGTAGCCTGCTGTCATGGTGTGGTGGGTGGTGTCAGCGATGCGTGTTGCCCGCTGTGATGTGGTGTTGTGGGCAGAGTCAAGTCCGATGCCGGATGTGGGTTGGGTGGCAATCCGTCGGAGGGCGGACCGGACCTGACCGGTGGAGGTCGTTCACAGATCCACCATCAAGATCTACCGAGTGCTCATGAGACAATGCATGGGACCATGGGGGGCATGGGGGATGATAAGATGCTATACGTCGCTCCTCTTCCGCCTATCCCGCCTTCCCGGCCTCGGCGGCTTCTCCGCCACAAACACCTTCTCCAGCTGCGTCCGCTCCGCCTCCGGGAGATCCTCGGTCTGGACGAACCGGCTGCGGCTGCGCGAGAGGCTCGCAGCGGCACGTTCTTGGACGAGGTTAATGTCAGCAGTCGCGCCGTCGATGTTGATTTTCGGGAACGCGGGCACGGCCACGGTGCGCCCCTTAGGGATGGGGAGGCGCGAGGCGGCGACAATCTCGGACACGTTGGTCGGGTGCACGCGGCCGGGCTTGACGACCGTCGCCTGCGCGAGTACGCGGTTCAAGTAGTCGTCGGATGCGCGGGACGCGGACGACCACGCGCGCAGCTTGGGGAGGAGCACCTGTGCGCTCTTGTGGCCGCGGTCCGAGGGCTGCTGTCAGCTCTGCAGTGGTGGGACTCACCTCGACCCAGGGCACGTCGAGGAGCTCGAAGAGCTCGCGCTCGTTGTCGAGGAGGATCACCGTCTTGGGCGGGAACTGCGTCAGCTCTGGCCACGGTCCGCTCACCTCTTCCCCAAGAGGCTGCATGCCGCCGTCCCACAGAAGAAGCCCACTGCCGTCAGCGCTCAACCTCCGCGGGGCCATCCCATACCGTTTGTAGGCCTCCCGCCTCATGTGGTTCACCAGCCAGCCGGCACCCGTATCCATGAAGATGCGGTACGGGACACTCTCGGTGGCCACGAGGCGGATGTGGAGGTGGCGATAGGGGCGGTTTTGGTCAAGCCTGGAGAGTCCCCGGAGCTGCGTGTGGATGGGAGGCGACTTTGGCCCGCCAGCAATCATGTCCTCGAGGCGGATGAGTCCTTCTCGCTCGAGACAGCGGTACAGTTCTAGGAGGCCCGACTCCGTACCCGGACGCTCAAAGCCCTCATGCCACACTAGCACTCTGATCGACTGCGGCCACACGGCTCCGCGGCGGTACGCGCCTACCATCTCAAAGTCGACTGCCGTCAGCTGCGTCTAGTTGTTGGTCCGCACATTTGATATTGTCACTGCTGCGTAACGCGGCGGCAATCCGCTCACGGAACTCTTCCACCTCGGGGCGCGAGATTGAGCGCTCTTGCACATCCAGAAGCCGGATATAGTTCTTGATCTTGGGCTTCACCCTCGGCGAGTCAAGCAAGTCGTTCAGTGTCCGACTGCCGTCGAACGCGCTGACGTGAGCACGGGACATCAAAGGTTCGCCTACAGTGCATGCGCCTGATCCACACCCAAGGTCGGGAGGCGTTCGAAGAGCTCGCGCGATATGACCTCCTCCGACAGACTCTCCAACCCAGGGCTCTTGTGTTTGGCGACAAGCCCGCGGACCGTCTTCCACACGTAGCTGTTCTGGTATCAGCTCCAAAGTCATGAGGGGACGCGCCTGTCCACCGACTGCACTCTCAATTTCGCCGAGTGTCAACAACCGGTGGCCTTCCTTGAGCAAACGCTGAGAGAGCATGGCGCGAACGTTCCGGTACTCGGGGTCGTCATGGTCAAACTCGTCAAAGGCCAGCCCCTCGCGTCGCTCAAAGATGGCTCCGCCTCGGCTATTCAATGGCACTTGGAGAGCGTCCATGAGGAGACGCGAGGGAATAAAGATGTCCTGGTAGTCTGGTATCAGCGGGAAAAGTACGCGAGTCCGTCTCGCCACAACTTACCAGGGTGAGTCTGCTTGAGCGACTGCAGGGCTGGGCTCATCCCCCCACTCGTCCTCAGCCGCACAGGGTGCTTCAGCTTGAGATGAGTCGGGATATCATCTTCCTCCGCTGCAGGGGATGAAGTGGATGTGAGGTCGGCGGCAGCCTCGGTCGCCACGATGGGATGCGGCTCTGAGGTAGGAGTTGCGCTGGCTGCTGAATCGGGCCCGCGGTCGGTCGTCATCGCCCGAGACAGGGCCAGCCGCGCGGCTGGTGAGCTCTGGGGAAAGGTTGCTCTCCTCCATGCGTGCGTGCCGAGCGTGATTCGGAGCATGGTGATGAGTGTTGGTGACCAGAGTCGAGAGTCGAGAGTCAAGATCGAAGATCGGAAACGGTTCACCCATCTCACCGACCTCCACCGGCCACCAAGCAAGAAAATAGCCCCCGTCAAACATTAGCCGCCGGGGCTAATGGTACTTTGAATGACTACACTAATGACATAATGCACTGCTACGCTACTCAACGACGACTACGACAGACCTGCCAGCCTCTCCTCTACATATGCGATTACCGCGTGCGAATAATGCCCGCGTTGATAAGCTTCTGGATCTTCTGCGAGATCATCGGGTTCTTCATGTGGTCCATGAGCGCCGACGGGTTCTGCTGTGCGTCCGACAGAATCTGGCGCATGATCGGGTCGCTCATGATCTCGGCAACCTCCGGGTCACGCATCGCACGCGAGTACGCCTCCTCGTCCGTCTCGGTCGAGCGCTGGGACTGCAGCTCCTGCATGATCCGGTTCATGTTGTTGTTGATCTCGTTCGCGTGCTTGCCGTCCTTGTCGGCGTCCGAGGCCTTCTGGAGCGTCTCGAGGGCCTTGGTGTTGTCACGCATGGCCTGCTGCACGAGCGCCTTGCGGATGTACGCCTTGATAAAGGTCGAGTCGCACTTGATCGCCTCCTCCGCATCCTTCAGAGCCTCGGGAAGCGCCATCAGCTTCTGGTACGCCGACGCGCGGTTGTTGTACGCGCGGGGGTCGGTCGGCTGGCGCTTGATAGCCTCGGTGTAGCTCTTGACGGCGTCGGCAAACTTGCCCGCCTTGAACTCGGCGTTACCGGCCTCACGTGCCTCGTCCGACTTTGCGGGGTCGATGTATGCCTGCTTGTCGGCCTCGATCTTGGCCTTCTCCGCCTCGCGAAGCTTGGTGAGGATGTCGGGCGTCCGGTGCTCGGTAAGCGACTTCTGGTAGAACTTGATCGCGTTCGTCAGGTCGCCCTGCTTGTTGTAGGCGTTGCCGATCCGCCCGTACGCCTTGGCGTACGTCTTGTAGTCGGCGCGCAGCTCACGGCCCTCCTCGATCACCTTCTCGGCGGTCTCGATGCACTTGGCATAGTCGGCCTGCTCAAAGTACACGGCGCTCAGGTTGAGGAGGTAGGTGACGTCCTTGGGATTCGTCTCCCACGCCTTGGAGTAGAGCGCGATCGCCTCGTCAAACTTCCTGGACTTGTACGCGGCGTTGCCCTGGAGCTTGATCTCGTCGGCCTCCTTCTTGGCCTTGGCGGCATCGTCGTCGACGTCCATGGGCTCCTCCTTGGGCTCCTCCTTCTTGGGAGGGGGCGAGCGCGCCTTGGGTGGCGAGGGAGCCTTCTGCTCCTGGAACGAGGGCTGAGCGGGGGTCGTGCCAGGGGGCATCTCGTTCGAGCCCTCTGGGCGCTCCATCGCGGCCTGGGCATCAGCACACGCTCGAGTGCTGGTCACTCACAATGTCAACGCCCATAAGGACACCGAGGACGGTGAGCATGCGCGGGTCGCCAAAGAGCTGGGTCATGTCGGTCTTGCCGCCCGACGCCGCGATCTGGTCGATCTTGGCCGCAAAGGAGGGGTCGCGCATCATCTCGGCAGTCTTGGGGTTGGCCGCGAGCTTGGCCTTGAGCTGGGGGTCGCTGAAGAGCTGGCCCATGCCCATGCCGTCGTTGGGCCCGCCCATCTCCTGGTCCATGACCTTCTTGACCTCCGCGAGGCCCTTCTTGAGAAGCGCGCTCTCGGGCTCAACCTGCAGACCCTCCTCGTAGGCCATGACGGCCTCGGGGTACTCGCGGAGACCGTGCAGGGCCGCGCCCTTGCGCAGGAAACCCTTGGAGAACTGGGGGTTGATCTCGATGCACTGGCGTCAGCTTGACAATCGGGCAAAGCCAATCGCAGCGCTCACCTTCTCGGCATCCTCGAGGGCGCCCTGGTAGTCGCGGTTGCCGGACTTGGCGGCGGCACGGTTGGAGAAGAGGACGTGGTTGGATGGGTCGAGGGCGATAGCGTCCGAGTAGAGCTGGATAGCCTCTGGGTAGTTCTTTGCCGAGAAGGCCTTGTTGGCCTGGGCCTTGAGCTGCTCGGCGTCTGCCATTTTGGATAAGAGTAGTGTAGAGAACGAGTTGAAGGGGAGAGGAGAGGAGAGGAGAAGAAAAGGAAATGAAGTTAAGTTGTGACGATGACGAGCACCCACCAAATGACGGTGACCAAGGTGACCCAGTTCGGGCCACTCAAGGCCACTCAGGCACGCGGAACCTCCCAGAAACACCCAGCCACACAAAAGACTCTGGGGCTCCAACCGGAATCTATTCTATCACCCCCCACGCAACATGACATGCCACGTGACTAGGCCTCGTCCCACGTCATTCGCGACGCGTCTCATATTGTGTGTTGAGTGAGTGTGATGAACCCTGAATGTTCATTTGACGCGTCGCATCCACCCAACCACAATCCATCATCCATCACTCACTCCGTCTTGTTCTCTCTCTCTACCTCTCCCTCTACCTCTACCTCACACACCACCACCCCCTCTACCTCTATCCATCATGGCCGAGGCGCCCACACAGGATGCGCCCACACAGGACGCCTCTCTCGTCGCCATGGACGACCTCTTACGCGATCGCTCCCGCCAGTTTGTCGAGTTCCTTGACGATGAGGTGAGCACAGGCCTAATGTTTGTGGCTGGCTGCGACTAACCCCGAAGAACCAACCAAACTACAACTACCGCGGCGAGATCAAGCGCATGCTCGACATGGAGCAGCAGCGCCTCATCGTCAACATCGACGACCTGCGCGACTACAACCGCTCGTACGCAGACGGCCTCCTGCTCCAGCCCACTGCCTTCTTCCCCGCCCTCGAGGCCGCGATCCGGCAGATGGTCCAGGCTCTCCATGACCCAGGTCGTCACAACATCCGCGACAAAGAATGTGAGGTACGCACTGTATCACCTAGCTGACACTAGACTACGTCGGCCTGCGCGGTTCGTTCGGCCAGCAGCACTGCAACCCGCGCACGCTGAGGAGTAACCAGATCGGCAAGATGGTGTCGCTCGAGGGCATTGTGACACGATGTGCGTTGCCCTCTTACTCGCGTAGCTCGTTGGCTGACACCTAGGCTCGCTTGTCCGCCCAAAGATGCTCAAGTCGATCCACTACTGCCCGCCTACGAAGAAGTTCCACAGCCGCTCTTACCATGACGGTACCATGATCGCGCCCTCCTCCACTCTCACCGGCTCCACCACCGTCATACCCACCGACGACGGTGAGGGACACGCGCTCCTGATGGAGTACGGCCTCTCTACCTTCCGTGACAGCCAGACGATCAACATCCAGGAGATGCCCGAGCGCGCACCCCCTGGCCAGCTTCCCCGTGGTATCGAAGTGGTTCTCGCCGACGACCTTGTCGATGTCTGCAAGCCCGGTGATCGTATCCAGCTCGTCGGTGTTTACAAGTCGTCTGGTGGTGGCCAGGGCTCCCGAGGATTCCAGTGAGCCATCTCCGTCGACAACGCGGCTAACATCAGCACCTCGCTCATTGCGAACAACGTCATCCTCCTCTCGTCCAAGCAGGGCGGCGGCATCGCGCACACTCCTCTTACGGACGACGACATCCGCAACATCAACCTCGTGTCGCGGAAGAGGAACCTCTTCAAGCTTCTCTCTGAGAGCCTGGCGCCGTCCATCTACGGTTACCAGTACATCAAGCAGGCCATCCTGCTCCTCCTGCTTGGTGGTGAGGAGAAGAACCTGAAGAACGGCGGTCACATTCGTGGTGACATCAACATCCTTATGGTCGGTGACCCGTCGACCGCCAAGTCGCAGATGCTGCGTTTCGTCCTGAACACGGCTCCTCTGGCCATCGCCACCACTGGTCGTGGTTCGTCAGGCGTTGGTCTCACTGCGGCCGTCACCACCGACAAGGACACCGGCGAGCGCCGCCTCGAGGCTGGTGCCATGGTCCTCGCCGACCGTGGTGTCGTCTGTATCGATGAGTTTGACAAGATGAGCGATGTCGACCGTGTCGCCATCCACGAAGTCATGGAGCAGCAGACCGTCACCATCGCCAAAGCTGGTATCCACACGACTCTCAACGCGCGCTGCTCGGTCGTCGCCGCGGCCAACCCTATCTACGGCCAGTACGACGTGCACAAGGACCCCCACCGCAACATTGCTCTCCCCGACTCGCTGCTGTCGCGTTTCGACCTGCTCTTCGTCGTCACGGACGACTCGGATGAACAGCGCGATCGCCAGATCTCGGAGCACGTCCTGCGCATGCACCGCTACCTCCAGCCCGGCTTGCAGGAGGGCACTCCTGCCGCCGAGAACATTCAGCAGCATCTTGACGTCGGCGGCGACGCCCAGGAGACCCAGGCGACCGAGACGGTTGTGTACGAGAGATACAACCCTCTACTCCACGGCGGTGTAACCACTTCGCGTGGCCGTGGCGTCAACAAGAAGAAGGAGGTGCTCTCGATCGCCTTTGTCAAGAAGTACATCCAGTACGCCAAGAGCCGCATCCACCCTACCCTTACCAAGGGCGCTGCCGACTGGATCGTCAGTGTATACGCCGGTCTCCGCAACGACGATCTTGCCTCCAACCAGCGCAGGGTGAGTTAGCGAATGGTTTGTGAGCTGACATCAGACTTCGCCTCTCACCGCCCGTACCCTCGAGACCCTCATTCGTCTGGCCACGGCGCACGCCAAGGCTCGTCTCTCGAAGCAGGTCGACGAGCGCGACGCTATTGCAGCCGAGGAGCTCCTTCGCTTCGCCCTCTTCAAGGAGGTGGTCCGGCCGGAGCGTCGCAAGCGCCGCAAGCTCAACGGTGGCACCGCGCGCAGCGACGACGAGTCTGGCACCGAGGATGAAGAGGAGCTGATGGAGGAGGAGATCGCCGCGCCGACCACCGCCGACCGCCAGCGTGCCCGTGAGAAGGCCGAGCGCCTCGAGCGGAGCCAGCGGCGTCGCGGCCCCTCCCAGGCAGAGGAGGAGGAGGAGGCTGCCGCGGCCGAGGCGCTGGCCGACGGCGACGTCGAGATGGCCGAGGCCGAGGAGGCTGAGGCTGTGGCTGAGAACGTGCGCAACATCTCGGCGGAGCGCCTCGACCTCTTCCGCGAGCGCTTAAACGTCGTGTTCGAGGATCCCGCGGCTGCCGCAGGCTTTATCGAGTTTGGCGACATGCTCCCGCTCATCAACGAGGGCTTGGCGAACGAGGATATGTTCGGCACCAACGAGGGCAAGGCGGCAGTGCAGGCAATGGCCGAACGCAACGAGCTGATGGAGACCGAGGACGGTACGGTGTACAAGGTGTAATTTTGACTGTATTAGATTATGATACGTGATGCGCTTGGCGACTGATGGAGGCGGTGTGCTCGCCCAGTGGTCACCTATCAAATGGTGAGAAATGTGAGGCTGAGCAAGCACTTTGGATGAGGAAAGGTTGTCCAGCTGCCTGCGAGGCTGATTCTAATCGAACAGAAATGCGTGGCACTATCGACACTATTACATGCACTACAAGCCTATTCCACATGACAGCAACGTACAGAGGGGCGCGATTACTGGAAGGAGACTGCCGTGGGAGTGCGGACACCGAGCAGGACAAGGACAGCGGTAACCAGCTGCTGGTGGGTCTTGTTCATGATCCCCTCGAGGTTGGGAGGCGGGGTGAGAGGCTCCCAGAGGTAGAACGCCACGTACACGAGGTAGAGTTTGAGGACGTTGATGTTGAGGTTCTTCAGACGGCGAACGGACGAGTACTGTTCCTGGAGGTCAGGTGGCCCGCGTGTTCCACTCACCAAGATGGTCGGGGGCAAGGGGGTGCCGGGGTTGACGATAACCTTGAACGGCAGGCCGAGAGAAGTGTTGACACCGTTAAGCATACTGGATGCGGTCAGCACCGAAGGAGACACCCTCCTCACCGGGTCTTGGCGGCCTGCACCACGGCATAGGTGTAGAGCTGCTCGGGCTTGTTGTAAACCCCCGTAAGCTCGCTCTGGGCGTCGCCCAGCCGAAGCTTGGTGTGGGGATGCTCGCAGCGGTCCTGCAGGGCGTTGTAGACCGCCTGCAGGCCCTCCACACCGCCCTCGCCCTTCAACCCTGGCGTCAGTTGCGGAGAGGGGGTGACTTGCCACTGGCGATCAGGTTGAGCCTGTCGCAGTACTTGTTGACAGCGGCGCGTTGCTCGCTGGTGAAGTGAATCCGTGAATGATCGTTGACGAACCACTGCCACTCTGCTGCGAGGCGCGGAAGATTGGGCGGCAGCGGGAAGGGGTAGAGGTAGGTCGCAGTGGGATTGGTAATAAGGTTGGGAAGGTGGCCGTCCGTGTCACCGGAGTGCATGAGTGGAGCGGACATGGTGGACGGTGTAGTGGTCGGAAGCGTGGACGGGAAAGCGTTGGAGAGTGAAGAAGTAGTGAGAGATGGGAGAGTGAAGGAGAGTGAAGGAGGCGTGAGAGACGAGATGTGACAACCGCAGCCATGGGTCTTTTGGGTGAGGGAAGGTTGTTGGGGGAGCGGCAATGAATCTAGTCGACCGCGAATGTCAGGCATGCAGATAGGTTGCGGTTCGCAGCCTCCTTCCTCACTATGTATGCACATGCTGCAATTACATACTGTCGTTACTACAGAAAGCGTCCAGGATCCGATCAAGTCTGGAAGGAGACCGTCTTCGACGGGGGGACGCCGAGGAAACCAAGAACAGCTGCGACGAGCTGCTGGTGGTTCTTTGTGATAATGCCGCCCAGCTTCGGGGGGTGCGTGAACGGTTCCCAGAAGTAAAACTTAAGGTAGATGAGGTAAAGACGGAGCATGGGCGCGGCGAGACGCTTGAGGTCCTTTGGGGAGGCGTACTCAGGCTGGAGGTCAGGAGGCTAGCGTGTTGGGACTCACCTCGATGGTCAACGGCAGGGGTGTCCCAGGGTTCACGATGAGCTTGATAGGCAGGCCAAGCGAAACGTTGAGGCCGTTGAGCATGCTGGGTAAGCAGGGCAGTAACCATTGGACTCACCGGAGCTTGCTGGCCTGCGGAACAACATAGTGGTAGAACTGCTCGGTCATGTTGTAAGCCCCTCCAAGCTGGTGCTGCATGTCGGCAAGCATGAGCTTGGTGTGAGGCTGCCCGAGGTGGTCCTGCACGGCGTTGTAGACGGCCTGGAAGCCGAAGAACCCGCCCTGGCCCTTCAAACCTGTGGTCAGCAGCAGACTCGGGATGACTTACCGCTATCGATGAGGTCGAGACGCTCGCAGTACGCGTTGACCGCAGCGCGCTGCTCGACGGTATAAGTCGGGGTGTTGTCCATATGCTTTTGCAGAAGGAAGGCTTGGTGAAGCAGCTCGGGCTCGATGGGAAGCGGGTAGAGGTACGCCGCGCAGGGATTCGCGAGGAGGTCGGGAAGGAAGCCGTTCATTTTGGGGTGTGAATTGAGAGTGAAGAGAGGAGAGTGAAGGAGAGAGTGATGTTGGAATGCGGCATTGTGCTTGGGGTGGAGAGGGAAGGTTGTTACAGTGGTCAAAGTAGATTCACTGGATGACGCGTCTACTGCATCTCTATAGCTCTATAACAGTCCTCTCTTCACTCTTTCCTCTCATTCTTCACTCGATCACTCAGCGTCTTTGACCACACTTCTCCACCTCCTCACAGCCCACAGAATGCCCACTCTTTCCCTCCTCGTCCGTCTCCACCCTCTCCTCACGCCCGACACTTACCCCCTTCTGCACCACCACCTTCAAATCCCTTCCTTCCACTCCATCCGCGACCTCGCGCCCACTCCCCTCCCCGTCCCGCCGGGGCTCATCGAAGAAGCCGCTCATCTGGCACACGCGATCGCCACGTCTTCGGCTTCCATCCCTCTCCAGATCCGAGACATCCAGTGCTTCCATGCGCACCTGATCCTGGTTGATGCTGGTACGTAGAGCCTTCAACGCCAAACTTACCCAGGCCTTGCAGGCGCGGGTGGAGAAGCGGGCATGAACGCCGTCTACAACGCGCTCCAAGACCAAGCGGAAACAGCACCGTACAGCCTCGAACGTGACTCCCAGCCGCACGAGCAGGATCTCGGCCCCATTCGGTTCGTCTGCAATCCAGCGTTCGTTTCGTGACCTAACAGCAGCGCCTGGAACCACACCGCATTCTCGACCGGCGGCGGCCTGCAGGCCATCGTCAATCCTAGGTGCCTTGTACCCTTCGGGTTCCCTGTACGCTCCGCCTTCCCTCGCCTTGTCTGACGAACAGGTAACCTTCACTGTACACCAGCTCAGCGAGGTTCCCACCCTCCTGCTCCGGCTCTACAGTGTCTATTTGCTCTTCTACATCCGCCAGCTACACTCGCGCCCTCATGCTCTCGTCCCCTTTGTCACCGCGTCCAAAGAGTTACTGGTGGCCTGGATCCTCACCCAGTTGACCGGGTTCACTGTTACTGCTAGTGGGTAAAAGGCCTGTGGGATGTACCGGCCCGTCGGCCCGCGCGCACAGTTGTAGGTTGTAAGTCCTTGGGCAGTGCACATTATGTAATTGTGTAATTCCATCACCCGCTCCCCGAGGGGTACTAAGTCATAAGTCACTTGACTCAGCCGCCACTTGACTCAGCCGCCACTTGACTCAGCCGCCACTTGAATCAGTCCCCCTCCCCCCAGCTTTAAAAGCATTTTCTGCCCGCCAAACTCTCTTCTTCTTCAACCACATCTCTCAACAACACGCAACACCATCCGCGTCTATAACACCACCACACCAAACCACTCAAACCAACCCAACACCTCCTCTCGTCACACCTCTGCCACCATGACCATGCAGCCCACCTTCCTGCAGCGCGCCAACGCTCTCCGCCACCGCAAGCCCGCCCCCGGCCCCTCCGATGCCCACTTCCTCCGCGCCCTCTGCCGCAAGGTAGAGTTCTTCTACTCGACGCCCGTGTGCGTCTACTCCGTGGGAGAGGGTAAGACCTTTATCGATAACTTCAAGCTCGGCGACACGATGGTCTCGCGCGAGAACGTGGTGTACGCCCACATGGAGCTCGTCTCAACCATCGCCGAGATGAACCGGGTCATGGTCGAGTATCGCGCCCTCAAGTACGCGGCGGGCTGGGAGGCGAGCGACCTCATCGAGGCCCGGGCGCGCCGCGACAGCCTCTCCGCAGAGCTCTCCATGCTTGAAGACGCACTTGGATTCCTTGACGCTCTCGAGGCTGAGGGGCGTGTCCCCACGGTGTGGAACGAGCCAGAGGAGAGCGGCAGCACGGGCGAGACGCTCAACTCGGCGCCCTTCGTCATCGTCCTCGACATTCTCAAGAGGCGTGGGTCCACAACGTCTGCGCGCACGTGCATTGAGTGGTTGAACGCTCGGAATCAGCACCTCGCCAAGCCGCTGCCACCCCTCCCTCGCCACGTTCCCCTCCCCATGTATCGCTACTGTTAAGTGCGTACATGGGGGCCAACCGTGGCGCGAACGCGAGTAATGCCCCTCTTCAACTTTCTCGGTACGTCGCTTTTGCCTTCTCTAGACCCTAGATTCTAACAGCAGCTCGAAGACACCCCTCAACGGAGGGTTCATACACGCAAGTTTCGCTTTCTCCTGGGTACGTTTCTATCCCTCGTTCTCCGTTTTAACAGCAGCTCAAGATATACGAGCGCACACGGATTGTCTACTGTAGCATAAACTGCTGTTGTACTGTAATGAACACCTAGCATCCCCCTTTGGTTGGAGTTTGCATACGCTGGGTGGCAAATGGTTGTGCTGAGCAGTACCCCACCCATTACTGCCACGTCGCCACCCAATACTATCGCCACCCAACTATCCCAAGCCACCAACTCACAGCCATGAGGCGTGGGCTAGTTCGAGTCGGAATTTAAGGCGATAGCCCAAACTGAGTCGACTCCTCCACCATAAAACTCCATCTGTGCTTCTCCCATCTCCCATCTCGCATCTCCCCATCTCCCATCCTCATCGACCTCTACATCTCCAGCTTTCGTCTCAACTAGACAAGACAGACTTGCCTGCCCTACTTTGCCACCTTTGTTTACTCGCAACATGTCTTCGCCTCGGCCACCTTCCGTCCCCTCGTCCCTCCCAGGACCAGCGCAAGCACACTACACCAGAACGACATACATCGACTTCCTCGTTGCCGAGGCCCCGACCCGCTACTACCACCTCTACACTCCTGTCGCGACCTATTTTCACACACCCACTCGCTCGTACATCAGGACCTTCATGTTCAAGGAGGGCCGCCCCCTGTCTCGCGGCGAAATCATCAAAGGCTACTTCCGCCTAGTCGCCACACTTGAACGGGCGGTGACTGCCGCCGTCACCCTCGCCCTCAATATGCAAGCCCGCCCCCGTCTATCTTCCGGCCCGGCCCGCCGTGCACCCATCCTGCTCAACGAGCTCAAAACGCTCATCTCCTCCCTCACCCTCGTAAAGACACAGCAAGAGACCCTCCTTGCCTCCCTCGCGGCATGGGAGGCCGCTGGAAGCGCACCCGAGGCATTCTCCTTCCCATGGTCGGAGCACTTCGGCCTCGCCACCGGAGTGGACTTTGATGCACTCTGCGTTGCGGCCTCGCTCGAGACACGTCTCGCCCGCCGAAGCTTGGCGTGCGACTTGATCGAGACTGTCGAGTGTATCGCCGACATTATTAAGCCTCCACCGGGCCACAAGCCAGAAGACGACAAACTTGCCCCTAGATGTCTGCTAAAGGCTAAGCTACGCTATGTTGCGTGCAAGCCCTACTCTCCGCCCACCGGGTACGTACCCCCTCGGATCTTGAGGCCAAAGTCTGCTCCAGTCTTCGACACGCAACCGCTTCCAGACATAAAGGCTTTGGGACGCAGCTCGACGGAGTCGTCGGATTCTCTACCTGACACCCTGTTCCCGCCGCACCGCAAAGCATCCCTCCTCTTCCGGCTCCGCAAGAGGTGGAACAAGTTCTTCCAGCCCTGCCACGAGTGGGGTGTCCGGCCTCAGACACCGGAAGGGTACAGGCGTGTCGAGCTCGACAACTGGCCCAAAAATGCCCTGGTGGACTCTCAGCTTGACTGGGCAGCTGCCGAGGTCCTAGCTCAGAGGAACCCGATTCGGTGGCCTGTCCCCGAAGCTCAGGCAGCGGAGACGGAACAAGCTGATCCGCTGTCCCCGGTACTAGACTCAAACTGAGTTTGAGTTTGGTTTCCAGCCAGTTCTTCCGTAGGATTAGATCCCGCCTGCACAGGCCTCTGTGGCGCCTGCTCTTATAGCGGCGCCCTCACCTTGTAGCCTTTCTCTTTGCACATGTCATAATTTCGTCTAGCGGTGGGGGTGCCCACCTACGTCGAGGCATAGAGCTATTTTGCGCATAGAGCAGAGGTAGCGGCATCATACCTTGCACCCTTGTGGACTAGCGCGGCGATCCCTGGCCCAAGAGACGCCCCACTCGTTACATGGAGACCGAGAGATCCGGCCTTCCCCGCTCCGTTGGACGTCGGAGCGTGCGTGGCGGGGGAGTTAGACCCGATGGGAGGCTGAAGAGAGGACTCCAGGGGCTGTAATAGCTGGCGAGGCACGAAATATTGTATAAGTCTTGAATGTTGCACCGCCCCGACAAACTGCCACACGTGGGTGACACCAAGGTGCCATTCCGTCGCACTAACGTGTACAGCATCGCGCAACGCGCCGTCGATCTCCCCAGACGCACACAGAAAGGCGAAGACAGACAAAACCAGTGGGCTTAGCGGCCCACCCCATCTCTTCTCCAACCACTGCATCCATGCTTTCTTCAACGGTTGTGTTTCTAGCCAGCTGGCTGGCTGGGGGCATGGTGAGCGGGAGCATGCTTCCGGCCGGGGAGCGGAACCAAACAGAGACAGCCACCCGATACGCGTGTCCTGCGACCTCGATCCCATCTCTCCATCCATCACTCATGGCACGCATCAAGAACCAAGAGGCGCCCCAGCGGCCCGTCCCCAACTGCTCTCCCGCCCGCCGGGGCTCGCGCAGCGCGGCTCCTCAACGACTTCCCGTGTCGCTGTGGGAGGCGGCCGGCCCCTTCCCAGCCGGCATGCGCGAGCATCCCCTCATGGCGTCGCCGCTCGCCGCGTTCGGGCGCTTCGCCAACGCATCCTACGCCGACCCCGAGATCGCGTTTGCGCACGCCGCCTACGGCGAGGGCGACTGGCCGAGTGAGCTGCCGACGGGCGGACGGGCGGGCTGGGCCGCCTTTGACGAGACGGACGGCGAGGTCGAGGTCGTGTATCCCGGCGTACGGTGCGTTCGCTGGCTTGCCTGAAAGCTGACGGCAGATGGGCACAGCTCCGTGCCGATCACGGATGGGCCGCGCTGCAGTACTCGGCACTGCTGCGCACGCGGATCACCATCCCCCCATCTGGTACACACGGCAAGGACGAGCTTACGCGCCTGCTCGTTGACGCGGCGCAGGTAGTCGAGTACGCGTTCGTGCCTGCGTCGGCCTCCCCATCCGAGCCGTTGACATGGTACAATGGCGACATCTACGGGTTTGGCACCACGCCGTCCGGCACGGCGGGCACGGAGGGCGGGCCATCCAACTACGCGCGCGCACTCGCGCTGCCGCCGGGCGAGTACGTGCTCCTCGTGCGCGCGCTGTACGAGTGCCGCATGTTTGGCGACCCGGGGACCAAGCCTCCAGCCATCAAGATTGCGCTCAGCGTGTACCTTGACGAGGCGATCGCGTCCCCGCCCATGCATCTCACTCCATCTTCGCTCGCGCACCCCAACGTTACCCTCCTCCCAGGCCTCAACCTCGTGCCGGACATTCTGGACGGCTGGGCGCTGGGCCGCTGGATCACCGTGGCTGTGCGCGTACCCCCTCTCAACGCGTCTGCCCCGGCAGATGACTCCGGCGTCATCGAGATCAGCGCCGAGGGGTACGGCGACGGGTTCACGATCGGAACGGTGGCGAACGTCCTCATCGAGCCTGGGCAGACGCGGTCGATCGCGCTCCTCGCTGCACAGCATGAGCGCTCGGACACGCGCGAGCTAGAGGTCATTCTCAGACTCTTCCAGGGCAAGAAGGAGTGGCAGATCGAGATGCGCATACCCCTCAAGCATGTCTCGTCGCGCGACGGCAAGCCGGCCATGATGACGTTCCCCGCCTACAATCACATCCCCCCGCCCGTGTCTGCCGCTGTCGTCCTCCCACCCAGACCTTCCACCCTCGCCTCCACGGCCTCCCTCCCTCCCGTTCTGCTCGCGCTGCACGGTGCCGGCGTGCCGACACCCTCGGATGACTGGGTGGAAGCGATGCCGGGCCTGCCGGGGATGTGGGCTGTGCTCCCCTCTGGTCGGACCGAGTGGGGCGAGGACTGGCACGGCGGGAGCCTCAACGACGCTTGGGCTGCGCGTGACGCGCTCAACGATCTGCTCAAGCTCGCGGGCCACACCGTTTCCAAAGAGACAGTGCTCATCGGGCACAGCAACGGTGGGCAGGGCGTGTGGCACATGGCGGCGCGCTACCCCGACCGCTTCCGCGGCATGATCGCCGTGGCGGGGTACACCAAGATCCAAGACTACGTGCCGTACACCGAGTCGACGGGCGCACACTACGCCGACCCCGCCCTCCAGGGCATCCTCTCCGTCGCCCTCGCACCCTACAACAACGACCTCTACCTCTCCAACCTCGCGAGCATGCCTGTGCTCGCCGTGCACGGCGCAGACGACGACAACGTGCCTCCTCGCCACGGGCGGTCCCAGACGGGCATCTTGTCTGCATGGCTCGACTCGGCCTCTCCAAAGGACGTGCGCTTCGTCGAGGTCCCACACGTCGGGCACGTGTGGGACGGCGTGCTGCGGCACCCGGCGATCCTGCACTTCCTCGCTACCCTCCCGCCCAAGAAGACGACCGACGAGGTGCGCAGCGCTGGCTTCACCCTCGCCACTGCCAACCCGGACGAGACCGGGCCCAAGGCCGGCATCCGTATCGCCGAGCTCGCCGTCCCCGGCCGCCTGGCGCGGCTGGATGTCAACGCGCGCCAGTGGCGGCGGCGGGGAGCACCCAAGCTCGACCTGCACGGCACGAACGTGCGCCGCATCGACATTGTGGGCTGGGGCAACGAGCCGGCGCAGTCTCTCGTATGGTCCAAGGCAGAGCGTGCGTTCGTCGATCACCAGCCGACGGTGCCCCGACGGTACGGCCCCATGCTCCGCCTCCTCGACTCGCCGGGCCCATTGATGCTGGTCGTCGGTTCAGGGCCCGGGTCGGATCGTGCGCGCTCCATCGCGATGCGGTACGCCCATGACCTGCGGGTGTACCACCGCCTCGACGCCATGCTGGTGGACGAGTACGATGCGCTCCGCGCCGTTGCCGATGGGTCAATCGGCGAGGGCAGCGTAATCGCCATCGGCGGCCCGGAGCAGAACCAGTTCGCCGGGTGGATGCTCGCACAGAAGCACATCCCCGTGGCGTTCCCCACGCGCGGGGTCATGACCGTCGAGGACCGCGTGTTGTGGGAGGAGGGCACAGGGATCATCACGCTCCTCCCGCACCCGACTGCTCCTCATTCACTCGCGTGCCTCGTCGCCGGCAACGACGCGCTCGGCCTCGAGCTCGCGGCCCGCCTCCTCCCGCTGCGCACGGGCGTGCCGGTGCCCGACTGGGCCGTCGTCTCGCCTCGCATGCGGTGGCAGGCTGCTGGCGGCCTCGTCGGGGCGGGCTTCTGGGGCGCCGACTGGGGGTGGAGCGAGGGCATGAGCTGGTTCGACCGCGAGTAGCACGCAGCTGGTCGCTAGTCAGCCATCAAGTTGTATCACACATACGATAGATGAACACGCACGGATATTCGCATTCCTGGCCGCCACTTATGGCCAACTATTCTGACTTGCGCGGCTGATGTACTGTAACAGTGGCAAACAAGGTGGCGGTCAAGGTCAGGGTGAGCTTGACGCACTAGCCACAGCCAATGCCCACCCGCTGGGTGAGCAGTGAGCAGCGTCTTCAGAAAATGCATAATGAGTGGTGATGTGTCCCTACCGGAGGCGGATACCAAAGAAGCTGGTGCGCTCGGGCACGGTGCCCGCCACAACGTCGGCCTCGGCGACGGCGCCGTCAACAGTGTCGGCCACAGCCTGGCCGGCGGCATCCAGGCGGCCCTTGATGTCTCCCACAGCCGCCTGGGCCTGCTGCGCGACACTCTGCCCGGCGGCGGCCACCTGCTGCGCGGCACCGCCGAGCGTCGACTTGACCCCGGCCTTGGCGTGGTGTGCGTCATCGCGCGCGTGCTCAACGGCCTCGACGAGGGCCTGGGCGACGCGCTCCTTCTCCTGCACTGCCTCGGTGAGGGCGTGGGAAACGCCGCGCTCGGCGGCGACGGCCACGGCCTTCTCAGCGGCGCGCAGCATCTCGGCCTCGGTCTCCACTGCGGCCGCGATCTCCTGCTTGACGGGTGCCACGTCGTCGACTCTGAGGCCGTCCGAGCTCGCAGTCTTGGCGATCGCCGACGCCTTGGCCAGGCGCTCGCGCAGGTCGTCAGACACCTCGAGCTCCTCCTCCTTCTGCAGGAGGCTGTCGTACGCGTAGATGCCGAGGCCGAAGACGAAGAGCGTCGCGCCGATCAGGATGCGCTGGTTGGGCGAGAGGGCTGGGGTCAGCGCGTGGGACAGTCATCGCGCGCGTCCACTTACACCGGAAGCTGTCCATAAAGCCCTTACTCCGGTCCGTCTTGGGCCCGTAGGGACCCTGCTGTGGGGGGACGGCGCGCGCACCCTCGGGCAGCGGCTCAGCCGTCTCGCGTCGGCGGATATCCTCCCACGCACGCGCCTCGGTGCCCGCCGAGGCCGACGCCGCCTTCCAGTCGGTCGGGGGCACCTTGCCCTGGCCGAGGGCCTCGGGGCCAGGGCTGTTCTCGGGGGGAGGGGGGACGTCTTCGTGGGTGTCCGGCGCGTTCGCCCACTGCTGGGGCGGGAGGCGGCCGGCCTTGGTCGGCTGCTTGGCCATGTGCTGCGCCCAGGTGGGGACGCCCTTGGGGGCGCGGAGGAGGCGGCGGGTGGCATACATTGCGCGGAGGGAGGAGAAGACGGAGAAGAGGACGAAGCGGTCAAGCAGGATGAGATTGTTGTTGGGGAGACGGGGGTGGGACAAAGGTGGGGCTGTGATGAGCCAGAGGGATAGTGGACACTCACAAGACCAGTTGTCGGGGACGGTTGGAGAGATGTGGATGGAGTAGTGGCGAGATGGCAAGTGGAGGCAGCCCGCGGGCGGAGGCAGTGGCGCCTGGACGGAGAAATGACGCACAGTGGGTGATTCGGGTGGGCTGACGTCGTTTCAGCCCAGGTAGCCGGGCAGCCAGGTGGAATCCTCGGTGTGCGATCAGCTCCGTCCCGCATCCCCGGCCCAGGCCCCCGCGACATGCGACGCCGAGAGCCCTCGCAGCTCGAAGACGTGCCTGCGTAGCCCTCTTGAGCACATGGCTCTAAGACATGCCGGGCATGGACCTTGCCCATTCACGATCCATGCATTCCACGCACAGGTACGCACCTCCGTCCTGGGCACAACAAGATCGATCGATCCACCTTCCCACCCCTTCTGCTCAGACCGCTCAGCGCTCAGACGCCCTAGTTGCTGCGTTCTGGCGCTGCTCTCGATGGATGCATCACACACACGAGACGGCGCAGTATAGTGTATATACGTGATAAAAGAAGACAAACCGGCAAGCCTCGCGAGACACTACGCATTATTCAATGTACAACCGACCTCTTAGAGAATCACGCAGCCACCGCAGCAGCCCGGGGCGTCGTCCTCCTGGGGCTTGTCGGCGGGGCGGCCGCCAGCAACGCCCGTCTGCGGGCGGTTGCCGGGTGCGGCGGGGATGGCGCCCTGCTGGGGACCAGTCTCCTGTGCGTCAGCGATATCCGGCAAGGAACAGGTCGGGTCAAGTTGGAGCGCCATGCGGCCCGCGCGGCCCGGTGAGCGCTATCGCGAGGGCCTGAGGTGCAACCTCGCCCGCTGTTCCGCGTCTCTACTCACACGCTGGTACCGCCGGATGGCGCGAACAACGGCCACGAACGCGTCGTCGACGTTGACGCGCTGCTTTGCAGAGGTCTCGATGCACTGCGCACCGAAACGCTTGGCGAGGTCACGGCCCTCGTGCGGCTGGACCTGGCGCTCATACTCGAGGTCGCACTTGTTGGCAACGACCACGACGGGGAAGTAGTCTCTGTCCTTGACCTGAAGTTACGTTAGCCGGGGCATTCTCGAAAGGGCCGAGTTCCTACTCACACGCAGGATCTGCTGGTGGAACGTCGACACCTCCTCGAACGACGAGCGCGACGTGATCGAGTAGAC
The DNA here is from genome assembly GCA_023630115.1 of Cutaneotrichosporon sp. PK4640. NCBI lineage: Eukaryota > Fungi > Basidiomycota > Tremellomycetes > Trichosporonales > Trichosporonaceae > Cutaneotrichosporon > Cutaneotrichosporon sp. PK4640. Next base: position 887 of record JAMALN010000687.1, on the reverse strand, counting down.
GAGAAGGAAGCCCTCACCTGATGGCGTCAGCATTGATTTCTCCGGCGCTATCGCTGCTGTAGCGTCGATCACACTTACCCGTCCGCATGTACTGCTCCCTCATAGCGCCGTACTCCTCCTGGCCGGCGGTGTCGAGGACATCGAGAAGCGCGACCTCCTCGTCGATGATGCACTGCTTGCGGTACGAGTCCTCGATGGTCGGGTCATACCTGGGAACGGCGTGAGCGCGGGATCGGGACAAGGTGGGTTGATCAACATACTCGTCAACGAAATGTGACTGGATGAACTGAATGGTAAGAGCGGACTTGCCGACACCTGGTGGCGTTAGTCATGTCATGTTCCATCGAGCATGAATGTGATGTCTCGAGTGGGGTGCCCCTAGAGCACGATAAGCGGCGGCACCGGTGCCACCGCCACAGATCGCGGGAGGGAAGGTGGGGGAAGATGGCGCCAACAGTGGTGAGATCCACGTCCGTTGTGCCCCATCGGTCGGATGTTCCGACTGAGGACTCTGGGGGGCGCACGGTGACGGTGTGTGCTACGCCCTCGAGGCGTTGCCAGATCGCGTCACCCTCTACGGCCGCAATCACATCGCAGCACCTTGACCCTCGCCGCTGGGCACCATCGACATCCGTCGGGGCCGCTGGCGCGTTGGTTTGCCGGCCTGCGCGCCGCTCGTGTTGACAACGCGTCTCGGACGCGGCGCGCACGGGCTCCTGGCCGCGAAGGTGGGACAATCGCGCCCCTCCGACGACCTTCCTCCGCCCCCTGCACTCTCCCAACCTTCCTCGAAGCAAGGCGCCCACCGTTGAGGCCGCCCGGAAAGGATCGCGACACTCACCACCACCGCCGACGACGACGAGCTTGTACTCGCGGATAAACTGAGC
>JAMALN010000686.1:0-21443 GCA_023630115.1 Cutaneotrichosporon sp. PK4640 | reverse complement strand
CCACCAAAGCAGGAGGCGGCCGCCGAGGAGTAGAGCGACGAATGCATCAAACTAGGATTACAACAGGCGCGCGGTGGGCGCGATGCGGTCTGGATGCGTCTAGATGGGGGCGCGGGGCCGTGATGTGTGGAGTGGGCTTGTGGAGGGGATGGAGGTGGGCGCGGCGCGGCTACCAGATGCGCTTCACCATGGTCCAGCGCTCGACCTCCTCGAGCCGGTATGCCTTCTTCTTCCCCTTGGCTTTGCCTTCGCCGGCGCCGCTGGTGCCTTCGGCCTCGGCGCGCTTGGTGGACTGTGGGGGTGATCGCAGGACAGGGGCGGAGGGGTGGTCAGGCAGGTCGTCGTCCGCCTGCGAGAGGTACCGCGACGTCTCCTTGTTGTACGCCTGCGGTCAGCTGGTGGTCGAGGGGAGTTCAGCTAAGACTCACAATCTCCTCCTTGCTGATGCCGACGGGGGCGCGCCCGAAGTCGTTGACGGCATCCTGGGCCTCGCGCTCGTCCATTCCCGCCTGGCGCAGGGCAGAGTAGCTGAGCAGGCCGAGGCCAAGCAGGATCTTGAGCGCGACGAGGCTGGAGTCAGCTAAATCACGGGCAATCAAGCTCACCATCCCCAGATGCTGGCGGTGATGAGGATCGCGAGTGCCCACTTGAGGGACAGCCAGATCCAGTCCGAGCTCAGACTCTGGCCGTCGATTGCCTGTGTCGACGTACTCGTCAGCATGCCCACTATCTGGGCGCTGATGCGGATGACGAGCACGGCGAGGGGGATGTTGGCGATCCCGAGGCGGCGGGCAACAAGGGGAGACTGGTCGAGAAGAATGGGATGCTGCGCCAGTTAACATCCTACGGAGAGCCACTGACTGACCTTGCGCTTCCGCTTGCCAGAGCTGCTGCCGATGGTGCCGGCTAGCAGCACGTCCTTGGCGAGGACGTCGGTGAACCGCCCATAGACTGATGCGCGGACGTGGTTGAACTTGGCGATGAAGGCGTGCTTCATCCAGTCGACGACCATCTCCGAGGCGAGGACGAAGAGGACAGGCTGGGCGTCAGCAGCCGTGACAGGGCACACTCACGGAGAGGATGCGCTCAAGCAAGCTCTTGCCGCGCGTAAAGCTCTTGGGGAGGAAGGCAAGGTCCGAGCCAGCCATCTCCATCATGTTGCGCATGGCGATGACGAGCAGCATCATGCCCAGCTGGAAGCGCTCCACGATGTCTGGCGTCAGCTGTGAAAGGGGCATTCGGCAGCTCACCTGCACACATGATCTGGAAGAGGTTCTCCTTCTCAAACTTCTTGAACACGGCTGCTGTCAGCTGCTGAGTACAAGGAGTGAAACTGACAGCCCTTGATCTCCACAAACTGGTTGCTGATGAGGAGCGAGATGAGGGTGTAGTCGTACGAGTTTATGGCGACATTGAGCGCGATGAGCATGTAGAAGAAGATGATGGTGTGGATTACTGTGTGTAAGCTGAGACGATGCGGGAGACGTACGGACATAGCCCAGGGAGAGGAAGAAGAAGAACGCGGGGCGGACGTGCTCTCTCTTGCGTCTCTTGCCGTTGCGCTGCACGTTGTACGTGAGCGTGTCCAGCGTGTCGCGCGCGAACAGCGTGTCGAGAACGTCCTGCCCGAAGGCGCAGCAGAGACGGTCGCCGATCTGTTGTCAGCTCAACTGCAAGACCAAGAAGCTCACCTCAAGCGCGTTGAAGATGACGTAGAGCTTGATCGTGTCCTGCCCGCGGACCGAGTGGTACATCTTGCTCGCGTCGGTGCTCATGAGCAGCACGACGGCGGGGATGACGAGGAGGAGCAGGCGCAGCACGCTCTGCACGTGTGCGGGTGGGATTGGCGTGAGGGGCTGCCGTCGCACGAGGCGGGACAGGATGCGCGTGAAAGCAAACGTCGCGCGGATGGGCAGAATCGTAAAGTTGTAGAGGAAGCCGTCGAGGCAGAGGAGCGCCCCAAACGTCGTCACCTTCTCCACGGCGACGGGCACGGCGAGGAAGTTGGCGATGCGTTCCCTGTTGTCAGCTCGGCGATACAGAACGAGCGGACGCACCACTTGCCGTCGGCGATCCAGCCCTCCCACTGCTCGGCGGCGTCCTCGTCTCTCAGCAGGTCCCAGATACTCAGCCCCGTGCGGTCGCGGTCCGCGCTCGGCGCCTCAGACCCGTCTCTCTCGGCCTCGGTGTGCGTCTCGGAGGTGGGGGATATGGGCGGCGGCTGGCTCGAGTCGAGCGTCTGGCGGCGGCTTCTGGCGGGCCAGAACTGCTCGACCTCGTCGAGTTCGCGCTCGCTCTCCTGCGCGCTCGATCCCAGCGAGAGTCTGCGGCGCACGCGCGGCGAGCCTCCCGGGTCCAGGCGCGCCAGGACGTCGTCAACGTCCAGGTCCAGCCGGTGCGAGTAGTCGTAGTCGAACTTGCCCCCGCGCGGCGACGGGGGCAGCGACGAGTACGTCCCGTGCTCGGCGTGCCCGAGGTCCAGCTCTGCCAGCTCGTAGTCTGTAGCGTATGGCGCCGTGGCCAGTCGAGCAGGCGGTACTCTGGGGGAGGAGGTGGGGAGGTCGCTCAGCGCCTCGTCGGTAGTCGTAAGAGTCGTCGCGCTGACGACACGGCGCACACCCGCCTCGGGGGCCAGAGGCTAGAGTCAGCACAGCCGGCGCACCACTCACCTCGCCATCGTCCCGCGCCCACTGTTCGCGGAGGCGCTCTTTCTCCTCCATGGTAAGTGAGAGTTGTGATGATGGCAAGGCGGGGTAAATGTTGGGCATGACGTTTGAATCTCGCCCGGCGCTCATCACCGGTGCCTGAGATCTGTCACTTTGGACTCGGCAGATTCCAACCTCGGACACGTCGGTATCGTTTGTTGTCCTCCATCTCACTACCCCCATGCCTCCGCCCGCAGCCCTCTCAGCGGGCGGGAAGCATCCACACGCACCCACTGTCCAGTGGGAGAAGGTGCTCTGGCGCCCCCAGCCCTTCCCCGACAACTATGTCCCACCCTCGTTCCTCGCCGAGCTCGACGAGCTGCGTGAGTTGTTGTTTGTGTTGGGCTGACGCGCAGCGCAGCGCCCCCGGCCCAAGCTCCTCCCGCTCATGCTCGCGACCCTGCCCGTGTCCCAGCACCTCGCGGTCATCGCGCTCTTCCTCGCCATCTTCTACGGCATGCTCGTCGGCAACTTTGGCGCCGAGGAGGTCGGGTGGGGGTGTGCTGCCGTCGGCGTCGTCGCGTACGCCCTCTGGAGGGTTGGATGGGAGGTGGCCAAGAAGGAGAGCGTTGGGCGTGAGTTCTACCACCCTCTCACTGTGTACTGACCCACAGCACTCCTCCCCGCAACCTCTGCAATCCGACCCCTCCTCCTCCCTCCCCTCCTGCTCGGCCTCCTCGCCCCCGTCCTCGGAACCTTGACCTCAGCAACAACCAGCGACTCGATCTGGCCCCTCGCCGGCCTCCTCTTCTTCGTGCACCTCCTCCTCACCGACTTCCGCACCGGCCCCGACAGGCGGCGGAAGCGCCGCATCCGCCGGCGGCGGAGCAGCAGCGGCCCGCGGACCGACGAGCCGGACGAGGAGAAGAGGTGCGCTTTCCCCTCGTGCTCGCTGACGCCAGCCTCACGTCCTCGCTCTCGCTCACGTCCGCGCTCTCCGCGTCCGTCGTCCTCGCGTCCCGCCTCCCGTCCACGGGGCACGTCTTCTCCCTCGTCATGCTGGCCGCGGGGCTGTTCGCCGGGTGGCCCAACCTCGCCAAGGGCGTGCGGGAGGCGGGCCCGGCGTTCTCGGTCGCGCTCACGTTCTCCATGATCTGGCTGTCGGCGTCGCTCCTCCCTCCGTCACGACACCCCGCCTCGCTCGGCCCCATTCCCCTTCCCAGTGGCGCCGCGCGCGTCTTCTTCGCCGTGCTCCTGCTCGTCAATGTCGGCGGGCCGCTGATGCTGTGGTGGGGCTGGCGGTGGAAGCGGCGGCTGGGGGGTAACTGGGACGTTGCAGTCGTGCGCGTACGCAAGCGAGGAGCGTAGGGGTTAGCTATAATGCACTAGTTTGATCACGTGTGAGGGTGCTCCGCTTGATAGACATTTGACCCAGCAGCCTCCTCGCTCGTAACTCAGCTTGTCGTGACAATGGACATCCATCAAGGGCTACCTGTAGCTGGGGAATGAAGGGGAATGTATGGGAATCTGGCCGCATGTACAAGTGGATGTGCAACGTGCTGTAGGCCGCGCATTACATGATATACTGAAGAAATGAGAAGACTTGGAAGTGTTGTTGATTGTTGTTGGTTGGTGTTGCAATGACAATGTGAGGGGCCGGGCAAGAGTGTGGCGATGGCGGATATCATGCGAGAGGAATGAGAAGTAGTGTAGTTTGTTATATTGCTGTCTTGTTGCTCTAGTGCGTGAGAGTCTCGCAGCGGTCGACGATCGTCTGGTAGATGAACTTGAACGCCCAGACCGAACCGCGCAGACGCTTGATGCGCAGGAGGTACAGCCCCTGCAGGTTCTTGATGCGGCAGAGCTCGACGACAAACTTGACCTCGTCGCCGTTGTCGATCGCGTGCTCGCCGTACACTGGCTCGGGTGCTGGTCCAAGGTGGGGCGACGCGAGCTGCGGTGTGGTCGAGGTCGACGCGGAGGCGAGCAAGTCGCTCTCGCTGCGCGCGAGGGCGTGCGAGCTGTACGACGAGTACGAGCTGCCGCGGCGGAGGAGCATGCCTTTGAGGCCCGAGAGGCCACCCGAGCCTGTAGAAGGAAGCGGCCGGCCGTCACTGCTCTTGCTCGAGGACTGGACGAGAGCTATGGGCCCAAGACCAGCGGCTCCCGTCGACAAGCCGGTGGTGGGGCCAGCCTTGCGGCGGCGGACGCGCGTGCAGCGCAGGCGGTAGTCGGCCTCCTGCTTGACGTCCATGCCCATGCCGTGGAGAACCCGGATGACCTCAGCCATGACCTCCTTGGGCGGACGCGAGGTGAGCACGGACTGGTCGACGAGACCGCTGTGAACGCGCATCTTGCTGTCCTCTGCCGAGAGGGTACCGTTGGCCTGCTGGGTCGCGTCGGCCACATGGTGGGGGTTGATGAGGGCAGCGGCCGCGGACGGCGCGTTGGGCGTGCGGACTGACTTGGACCGCATCGGAAGCGCCCCGCGCTCGGGGGAGAGGAGCGTCTTGTCGACGTTCGCCTTGCTGTTTGCGGGCGCCAGCGGAACGCGCTTCTCGGAAGGAGAGGGCGCTGCAGGTTCCCGCACTTCAGGCTGCTTGCGACGGATCGTTTCCTTGCGCTCGGGCGACTTCTGCTTGGGAGGTGAGTCGCTAATGACGATCGATGGGCCGTCGGTGAGAGGGCTGACGCTCTCGTCGCGGACAATGGACTTGGGCTGCTCGTTGGCGTTCGCTGGCGCAGTTATGTGGACGTAGCTGCGGTCGGCGCTGACGGATGGGCGGCCAGCGGAGCTCGATATGGAGTCGGCGCGGACACTCCCAGACTTGATCGTGCTCAAGGTGTCCTTGGCGAGCGACTTGCGTCTGAACCAGTCCATGACCCTCTTGGCGGCGCTGCTTGACGCAGTGCGCTGAACGTGCGAGTCGCCGAAGGCGTCCACCGTGACGATCGACGTGCTGCTCTGCCGGTCGTGGGAGGGGCGGGGTTGTATGCCCTGGGGGCCAATGACGACGTCCTTGTTGGAGAAGCTCGACGTGTGTGAGGCGCGCGACGACATGTTGTCCGGAGTCGAGGTGCGGCTGCCGGGGTTCATGAGCTGGACCGTCTTGCGGCGCGCCTTCTTGTCGGCCGAGCTGGGAGGGGCGGGGGGCGCCATCGCGGATGAGGTGATCGCAACAGAGTGGCTCTTGTTGTGCTGCGACACGGGTATGTACGATGGGCGCGAGGCAGCAGGGGCCTGCGCCTGACCCAGGAGCTTGGCGAGACCGAACTTGTCGAGCGACATGCCCATGCCGCGGCGGGTGGCACGGTCCCTCTTCGGGGGACGGGCGGGTACCGAGCTCTCGGGGAACGCGCTGGATGGCTGAGCCTTCGGAGTGGCAGCGCCAGGCGGGAGCGGAGTGGACACTGTTCTGGAGCGGGTCTCGGCTCTGGGGGTCGGGACCTGGCTTTCCGACGTCGTGGTTATCTTGGGCGTGGTCGCCGAGGGAAGGTCGTCCACCTCGCCCTCGCGCGGGCGCTTCGACGGCGTCTGCGGGATGGAGGGCGACCGGCGGGGTGGGCGCGGAGGAGGCGCGATATCCTCGGAGGTAGGCGCCTCGGCTGGGGCGGACGCCTTCTCCTCGGCTGGCTTCTCCTCGGGCTGCGCAAGCTTGGGCTCAGCCTTGTCCGTAACGACAGGCTGCTCGGGCACCTCGACATTCTCGGGCTCCTTGCTGATCGATGGGGCGATGAGAGGCGCAGGAGCGAGGCTAAGGGGGGTGTTGGTGCGCGACTCCATCTTGGAGTCCACCTCGGACGTCGACTCCACCTCCATGTCGCCAATCTGTGGGACATTGAGTGGCTTCGCGGGAGGTGCCTCAACAATGTCGCTCGGCTTCGTGGTTGTGGGCTGAAGGTTCTTAAAGCGCTCCCATCCCTTGTCGCCGTCGTACTCAACCTGGATGGTGTGACGGTTCTTGTTGGCCGACATAGGCGTCCTCGGCTCGGCTGAGCCTCTGCGAGGAGGCGTAACCGGCTCCACGATCTCCCGCTCAGGAGTGTTGAGGCAGTGAGCAGAGGTCGTGCGTGGCCTGGGCGGCGTCTGAGGAGGAGTGGTAGGTCCAATCGATGACTGCGGCTCCGAGACAGGCTCATGCAGCGGCAATGGGGGTAGCGCCAGCGATGGGACAGCGGAGGGGGCTGGGTGGTCGCGGTAGTGCTGCTCCTGGCGCGGGTCCAGAGCCGGGAACCGGTCACGGTGGCCAGCGTTGTAGAGGTAGTCGGGGACGGTCGATGTCGCAGGGAGCGCGCTGCGGTGGCGCTGATCCCTGGAACGCCGGTGGTCATCGAGCATACCGCTGGAGCCTGGGGCCGTGCTGTGGCTGCGCTGGAAGGCCTTGACAAGCTTGGCCTCCTGCTGGAGCCGACGGCGGTGCGCGAGGTCACGCTTGGCCGCCTGGCTCTTCCTCTGCATGTTCTCGGTGAAGACAAGCTCGTGCTCCTCGACCGACCGCTCAAAGATCGACTGGTGGGCATCGAGCCAAGGGTGCACCTCGATCTGGGGAATGTTGCAGCGCTCCTGAGGGTTGGGAACCAGCATCATGAGGAGCAGGTCCATGGCCATCCGCGACATGTGGTCGGGGAAGTTAAGTGGCGTGCTCATGATGTACTTGTAGAGCAGGTTGATGTTGTCACCGTCTGGGTTGTCCGGGTCGTCGTCGTATGGCAGGTAGCCCGAGAGCATGGCGTAGAGGATGACGCCACACGACCAAACGTCGACTGCGGTGCCGACGTAAAGTCCTTCCGACACGACGAGCTCTGGCGCGGCATAGCACGGGCTGCCGCAGCTGGTGGCCATGAGGTCGTCGCCCTCACGCTCAAACGCGTTCGCGAAGCCAAAGTCGGTGATGATAATGTTGCGGTGGCGATCCAACAACAGGTTCTCCAGCTTGAGGTCGCGGTGCACAATGTGCTTCTGGTGCAGGTAGTCGACGCCCGAGATGAGCTGGGCAAAGAGGCGTGACGCATCCTTCTCCTTGAGGTAGCGGTTGGCCAGGATGTAGTCAAACAGCTCGCCACCTGGCGTCAGCACAAGCTCCCAGCTTTACCCTCACCTCCTGCAAACTCGAGGACAATGCCGATGTACTTGGCAGTGTCGATGACGTCTAACATGCGCACAATGTTGGGGTGCTTCAGTTGCTGTGATCGTCAGCCAGTGCTCATTGACAAGCCACTCACCCTCAGAACCTCAATCTCCCGTTCAACCTTGTTCGCGCGGCGCGCCTCTGTCTCCAATTGTCCGCGGCGAATAAGCTTGATCGCGACCTCGACGCCGTACTCGCTGTGGACACCAAGCTTGACCTTGCCAAACTCGCCCTCACCCAGTGTCTGCAGGAGGATGTAATTGCCGAGGGCGATCATGGGACGACCTGGGTGGGCCTGCTTGTAGGCATGGACCGACGGGTGGAGCACGTACTCGTCCGAGAGGTACTCTGCCTTTGGTGGCGACGAGTGGGCGATGGCAGCAGGGTTGTGGGACTGCCGTTTCCGCTGCTGTGCCGTGGGTTCGTAGCCAGAGGACGAGTGCGACTGAGACATTGCCTCAACCGACGGAAGGGGCATGGTTGGAGCGTTGCTGGAGCGATGGGGACGAGTGGAGGATGACCCAGCTGAGGGAAGGTAGTGGCCAAACTCGTCCGTGATGGCAGAGTAGGCCGCACCGTGCATTGTCTGGGGCCGCTGTGATGAAACGGAGGCTCTTGTTGGTGCCGTCGAGGGTAACGCATGCAGAGGCGCCGAACCGGGCATCATGACCTGGGGTCCTGTGGGAGGCGAGAAAGGGGGTGTGGGGTATCGTGCCGAAGGCGGGACGTCCATCGACGCGCGCCCGCGTGATGGCGCTGCGAATGGGTCGGACATGGGGTAAGACGGAAGGACGGAAGTCATCAAGAGAGAGAGGGTCGAGGTCGCGTACGAGTTACGCGGCCAGCGAGGTTGGGGTGGTTGGTGTGTTGATAGAGTGTCTGTCTGTATGTCTGTCAAGGAGGCGGGTCGGATAGGATGGCGGTACGCCCAGAGTGTGTGTACAGCTGCACAGATGCGCGCTGGGAACGATCAGCGTCAGCAAATGGCTGGGGCACGAGCGGGGCGCGGGGCGGCTGGCGGCGGGAGTGGGTGTGTGGGAGTTGGGGCTGGGGCTGGAGCTGGGGCGTGTGGTGGGGCGCGCGCTGGCGTGGTCGCACCAACGGGAGAGGAGGTGTGTGGTGAGACTCCGGCGGGGGCAGGAGGCAGTGGTGTGGACAGATCGACGCGAAGAAGGGAGAGTGTGGGGGAAGGGGGACAGTGGGGCCAGTGGGTTCGGGATGGGTGGGAAGGTGGATATGAAGCAAGAAGAGAAGAGTAGAGAGGAGAGAGGAGAGGAGAGAGAGGGTGGATGACTTACAGGAGGAGCGAGGCGCGTGTTCACGAGTTTGACGAGGTGGGTAGTGGTCGGGTCGTGCTTGATCGCGAACGGACGCACTGCCCAGAGCCAAGTCGCGAGTGAGAGCGAGATGGGTAGGAGTGTGGGTGGAGTTGGACGCGGTCAGAGCGTCGACCTTGACCTGGACCGGGTAAAGGGGCCGAGCTTGGTTGGATCAGGGGCGATGACAAGCGGGGCGAGGGAGGTCGGAGGCGCGCGTGTGCAGAGGCGGCGAAGGGTGCGAAGGGATGGAGCCGGGGTTGTCGGGTGGCTTGCGAGATGGATAGGATGGGATAGGATGAGGAGAGGAGGGATGAGGAGGGATCAAGGAGGGATAGGACGCGAGGACCGGATGGGAAAGGGGTGGGATGGAACGAGTTCAAGGGTATTGTACTCTGCGGAGGACTGCTGGGTGTGCTCGCAGTGATCTGTGATCCGTGGGGCCCGTGACACTCGTGCTCGCGAGGTAGTCCTCTTGACACTTGCTTGTTCAAGCTAAAGCCGCGAGGTGTCCAACAGCGAGTGACCGGCAAGGGGTCGGGAGGTAGGGAGGGGGAGGCGACAAAGTTGAAAGTCGAACAGTCGGCGAGCAAATCGCTCCGACGCGACAAGTACACACGAAAAGGCGAAAGAGCGTGTGCAACAGTGTAGTTGCAAGGTTGGATGGAGGGTGGAAGGAGGAGGAATGGGGATGCCGAGAGAGTGAGAGACGCTCCTACTTCGTCCTGTCAAGCTGTCAAAGGACCAAGCGTAGAGTGACGCTGTGCTGCAAGTGGTGGTGATGGGTAGTCGGGGTGGTGTGGTTGTGGTGGAGGAAGGTGTGGTCTGGGTTGCCGGGTGGGGGTTTGAAACAGGTGCGGGAGCGAGACGTGACCCAACTCGGGCAACTTGGGCTCTGGCGGGGCGGCGCGGGCGGACAGCGGGGTGAGTGCCAGTGTGACAAGGTCGAGATTCCCAGGTGGCGCTAGTCGAAAAACACGCGTCCCTCTCACTCCGTGGAATGATGGCGGTGGGCGCTGGTATGCTGTTATGGACAATGAGAATGAGAACTGTGTATAAACGAGATTGAGAGATGTCGACAGGGATGCAAGAGATGGCTAGGTTGTGCGTGTGGCGTGGAGGAGAATAAGTCGGGGGTCGTGTTGTTGACAAGTTCGGTGGTGCTTGTGTGTGTGTGTATGTTTGTACGTGTGCTCGTCCTGACAGTGTACGCCCGCTCATGGCCGCTCAAGATTTGGCCACCAAAGGGCAGGCAACAGATGCAGGAGCAGCAAGATGGTCACGCGCGTCGTCTGTTGGCCCACTAGCCTTGCATGCCTCGCAGAGCCTCGGTCGTGTTGATCACTCCGACGACGTTGAACAGAGCAACTGCCGCCGAGCCGCGAGCCAGACAAGCAAGGCACACGACGACCAACTTTTTGAGTGCATGTCTGATTGTTCCAACGGTTCTAAGGGATCTAGTCACTATCAGAATTGTGTTTACGTTGGCCCACCATCATGCCCATCATGTCTTTAAAGGAGAACGTGTCCACCTTCTGATCGAGCTAGAGCGCTAGACACCATGGTGAGCGCGTGGTGCATCTCTTGCATGTTGGTAGCTTGGTAGCATGACCCTCCCGCCTCCCGCCTCCTCTGGGCTTGGTTGCCAGGTGCATGTTGGGGATGGTGAGCAAAGGGAGTGAGGAGGGAGGCGCATTTGGTGGCGTCTGCCGGGATTGAAAGGGTAATAGGCCTATTAGGGTAAAGGGAGCAAAGGTAGCAAAGGGAAACACACACAATCACAGGACAAGGTCAGAGGCATGCACTCCGAGGTTGACAGGGATTAGAATGTAGTCCCCGTCGGGTCAGGGTCCCATGTTACGCAAAATCTCGTCAGACGGGTGATTATTCCCATTCACCCTTGATGCCCTCCTGCGCCCCTCCTGCACCCTCCTGCGCCCTCCTGCACCCCCTTGCGCCCCCCGCAGCCGTGAGCTGATGTTTAAACTTTACTTGTTACCTCCCCCCACCTTTTCAAGTGAGACACTAAACGACGACGCGTGACGCGTCCCTCGCGTCACACTCAAAGGGGGATCTCCACAGCAGATCGGCAGAGGCTGGAGGCTGGACGGGGGTGGCGGTGGCACTCACCGTTGCTGCTCTGGCTCACACACCCCTCACTCACTCACACGACTCTCCAGAGCCACAGCCCAACCTTTCATCATCCACTCATCATGCGTGGAATGTTTTGCATGTTTGGGTTGGCACTTGAACGACGCATGCTTCCTAGTGCAATTGTCACGCTCGAGTGGGGTACCGGGATAAAGACGGGCTCAGCCAAGTCCGAGGCTCCAAGATGCCAGAGGCACCGGGGGTCGATCAAACACATCTGATGAGGATTGCGCAACCCGTGGTTGTGAGCAGAGTGACGATGACGATGAAAGAGTGAGCAGCGTAGGCCTCATACATACCGTCCCAGTGCAACACAGTGCTACTGCCTGGGTGAGTGATGATCCTCACTGAGCACTCCTACACTCTACATTCGGCACTCACTTCTCCTTCGGTTACTAAACTGTCCCTCACGACATGCAGTGCAGGCCGTGCAACGTGTCCTCGGCGTCCTCAGACGTGGATGTCTCGCATCGATACCACCACCAGGTATGGGAGGTGGACATTGCAAGTGGAGGCCGATCTTGGCCACCGTGGGAGAGCAATTAGCGGGGGTACCGAATACGGCCAACAGTCAATGACGTGAAGCAGAAGCACCACGAACATGAGACATTGCGATCCCAGAAACCACAACCACATCGACAACCACTCTTGCAGCCATGGACGACTCGGGCGCCCCCGTCGCCTCGAGCTCGACAGCCCACCTCCTCGACCCCGCAGGCCTCCTCTCCGCCCCAGCCCGCGCCCTCACCACCGAGGTCGTGCTCGGCTCGCTCGACGCCCTCCCGCCCGTGGTGCGGCTCATCACGGCCGCCAACCTCATCCTCAGCGGGCGAGTGTACGACCAGATCCTCCTCCGCCGGGTGATAGATGCCGGGCTCGCAGCAGGCGACGAGGAAACGCTGCTCCTCGAGGGCGATGTGCGTGCACGCCTCGAGAGCGCGGCCAAACCGCCCGCTCAGTCCTCCGCGGGGACGTGTGGGTGGGAAGGCTGGGGCCTGGCGGACGTGTTCGAGGCCACCGAAGCGGTGGTGCAGGACAGTGCGCGGCGGGACGCCGTCCGCGCTCTCGCTATCCTTGCTCAAGCGCGGCGGCGGCTCGACACTTATGACGCCTTCTATCCCCCGCGCGCGCCTAAGACTATCTCGACCGCCACCAAGACACCGAAGATTGAGGACATAGAGCTCGACGACCCCTGGGGGGATGATGAGGACGAAGATGTCCCGCCCATGCTCGACGACCCGTGGGCCGACCAGGAAGAGTCCAACCCCTCGACACCGCCACAGCCCGCGGCCCCACTCCCAGAACTCACAGAGCCGCCAATAGACCCTTCGACCTTCATCCTCCAGCCCATCACCCTCTCCGCGCTCAACCTCGCGACCGTCGCGGACGTGCGGCCCCTCCGCATCGTGTGCCAGCGCCACGGCTCCGACCTCTACCCATACCGCTTGGCCATTGTCGAGGCGATCCCCGGTTGGGTATCGCCCGCTGAGGACGATGTGCAGGCCCTCCTCCCCGGCGTGTGGGAGGACAGCGAGCACGAGCGCTGGCCGACAGGTCGATTGGATCCCGAGAAGAGTCTCCTCGATGCCCTCGCGACCAAGTACGGGCTGTACGCGCTCAACCCGCCACCCGCGGCCCTCCTGCCCCCCGCGCACCCCGAGCCGCTGTCCAGCGAGGCCCTGAGCGCATGGTACGCTGTGCGCGTGGGAAGCTTGGACACTCTCGGTCTCCTCGATGCCCAGCTGGCTTGGGTGCAGCACGGTGCCGCGCTCGGTGTGCCTGCCCTCGATGCCATCGGCGAGGACCTCAGCCTGCTCAGCCGGTTGATCTACGACGCCAACCTCTCCCCCGCCGAACTGGGGCACTGGAACCTCACGACCTGGAGAGGCGCCGAGCCCGAGGCGATCGTGCGTGCGTACCTCGCCAACTCCACGCCGGCTAGCATTGTCGGCGACATCCGCCGTCTTGTCCTGCCCTACCTCTACGTGCTGGAGTCGCGCGCCGAGCGCGAAGGCAAGGCGGACGCGGAGCTCGTTGATCGCATGCTCAACGGCGCGATCCTAGACCTGTCCTTACACCTCGCCCTGCCGTGCTTCGAGGCGAGCAAGGCGACCCTCCCCGCTGCCCAGCGGCTGATCAAGGACGACCAGACGGTCGCGCGCCTCGCCCTCGCAGTGCTGTACGGGAGCGACGAAAGCGCGTGGAGCACCATGTCCGCCATCTTCGAGTGTCTCCCCGTGTGGGATGTGAGCGGGCGGGACCCCGACTCGGACCAGGAGGCAATGGAGACGACGCTCGACTCGCTGGCAGCCTTCATCCGCCCCACGGTACAGGGCGAGACACATGACGCGCGCACCCTCTTCTGGTTCTTCAAGCCGCTGCCCTTCTCGTCCCTCTCGCGCGCGCTCGACATCCTAGACGTGCACCTCGAGAGCGGCGAGATACTCGCGCGCTACGACGTGCGCGTGTACATGCGCACGCTGCTGCAGTCGGCCCGCGACAAGACGGAGCAGGTCACTCTCGCGGAGAAGATGGTGCGCCGCGGGCGCGGGATGGACGAGCGCCACTGGATCACCCTGTGGGAGGACATGGGGCGGCTGCAGGGCGGGGAGGACACGCTCCTCCGCGGCGCGTTCGGCATGCTCTCAAGCGAGGAGCTCATGCGCATCCTGCTACACGGGCTGCTCAGTGCCGGAAGTGAGTCCAGCTTAGAGCTGCCACGCATAGCTGACGCCAGACTTTGTGGTCGCCAAGAAGGTCATCCGCCGCCTCGAGCCCGAGGGCTACTTCACCCCCGCAGACCTCGAGGACGTGGTCCTCACCACCTCCAAGGAGTTCTACATGCGCGCCGAGACGGGCAACATCCACACGGGCGACATGAAGCTCGCGTACGAGTGCCTTTGCGTCGCGCCGACGTCGCCCGCGATCCGCGCCGAACAGGACTTTGTGCAGGCCACGTCGCGCGTCGCGTCCTTCAAGGCGCTCTCGACCCTGACCCCCGCCGAGATCCGGTACACGCCCAACAAGCTCGACCTGGTCCGCCGCGTCCTGCGCACGAGCGACGACGCGTACCGCCACTCGGGGATCATCATGGAGCTCACCGAGAAGCTGGGGTACACGGAGCCCGCGCCGCGCGCCGAGGTGCTCAGCATGCTCGTCGACGCTGCGGTGGCGCAGCACGACTGGGAGGTGGCGAGGGAGCACGTGGACGCGATGGTGGCCATGGCTGAGCCCGATCTCGGCGACGCGCATCAGGCCGAAACGCCAGCAAGCGCGAGCAAGACCGCCGCCCCCGCCGCCCCGGCCGCGGACGATGACGAGGAGGACGGCTGGGGCTGGGACGAGAAGGAGGACGAGCCGGCCCCCGCCCCCGCCCCGCCCCCAGTCCCGGCGCACACGAGCACCGCCGACGCAGCCAAGGCCAAGGCTGACGCCGCCGCCGTCCGCGACGTGACCTACCGCGCGTGCCTGGCCCTCGGGTCCAGCGACTACCCGGACCTGGGGGGCCGCCTCGCGCTCCTCGCGCAGGCGATCGCGCTGGCGCCCGCCGCGCAGGTGTCCCAGATCCTGCCCCTGTACCACGGGATCGAGGCCAAGATCGCGGCCGACCCGACCCTGCTCAAGCCGAGCTCGCGGCCCACCTCCCCCGCCTTCCCCTCCCTCCCCTCCCTGGGGATGCCGACCAACGAGACCATGCTCGGGTCCCGGAGGGCGGCCAAGGCCGCGCGCATGGCGTACGACCTCGGCGCGAGCCTCAACCTCCCCAGCCTGAGGGGGATGAGCGTGTCCCCGGCGCTCGGGAGCGCCAAGAGCATCGTCTCGCCTATTGAGCGGAGCACGAGCCGGAACAGCGGGAGGGGGAGCCTGGACCGGCCGAGAGGGTCGTTCGAGAGCGGCAGGTCGCAGGAGCGCGATGCCGCGGCTCTGTTTGATAGTGTGCACGGCGACGAGCCGAGTGTGCGCGCCGGCGCGCGCCGCGCACTCGTCAAGGGCGTTGGGTGGCTGCTCGGCGCCGACGAGGGCGAGCAGATCCTGTAGCGGCCCGTGGGGCCATGTAACGATGCCAGGTATGCATCTATGCCATGTATACAAATGTGGTGTGTCTCAATGCTGTATTGTTCTACGTCTCCTCCGGTGCTGCGCCATGTCCGCGCCTGCTCTCTGTGTCCGTGCTGCGCGCTCATTCGACCTCGATCGCCGAGTCGAGTCTCTGTCCATCTGGCTCCCCACGATCCTTCCGCGCCTTGCGGTCAAGCACGTCCTGCCGAAGCCTCTCGAACTCGCTCCGCTGCTGGCGCGCGTGCTTCGCAAGCCCCTCCTTGCTCGCGAGCGCCTCGACCTCCTCCTCCTTCCCCTTCTCCCGGTCGCGGCGACGCGACGCCTCCGCGTTCGCAAGCTTGGCGCGGAGCGCGGGCAGGGCAGCGGGGTGTGAGGTGTCCAGGTTCGCGTTGTACAGGATGGTCCATTCCTGGAACCGTGCCTCCAGCGTGGGCCGGTCGCCAGTCGTAGGGAGGCCATGCTCCTTTCGTCAGCTTGGTCCCAGGTCTGGAACTCACGGCAAGCAAACCACGCAGGTCGCCTATGCTGATGAGCGAGTAGTTGGGCTTAACAATGCGCTTCATCTCGGCACTGTTGTCAGCTGGAAGCACTGCCAATCAGCTCACGTCTTGCCCTTGCCCCCTCCAGCGCCGGAGAAGAGCTTCTTCCACGTCGTCTTTGCTGGTGCCGCCTTGGCCTTCGGTGGAGGACACCCGCGCTCGATGTGTCCCGGGATGGCAGCTATCTCCAGCTTGACGCCGCAGATGGGGCATGGCGCCTCGTCTGTCGTCAGTTCTCGCGACTCGGACCAGCTCACCATTCTCTGTCAGCTCCTGCACCTCGGCGTCGCTCGAGTCCGCAATAACCTCTATCTCATGTTCGGAGGAGGAGGCAGGCGCGGACTCGGACTTGCTCGGCGACTGCGTTCGCGCGCGCTTCAAGGAGCTCGAGGAAGGTCCCGAGGAAGGTGGGTCGCGGCGCTTCCGCGGCTTGGTAAAGTCGAGCAGTTGAGGCCTGGGCCAGTTAGACGGGAAGAACCACTGAACTGACCTTGCCGCCTCCCACGCGTCCGCCATCTCCTCGAGCGCGCGGTTGCGCCGGATCGACCCTTCACTCGCGGTCTCTCCGCACGACGGGCACTTCTTCTGGTGCGTCAACGAAGAGCGGATGCACTGCTGTCAGCTTTGGTCACGTGCCAGAGAGCGGACGTACCGCCGAGCAGAAGGAGTGCCCGCATGCGATGCTGACGGGCCCAGCGAGGAGCTCCTTGCAGATCGGGCAGAGGAGCGCGCGGTCCAGGCGGACAAGGGTAGGGAATGAAGGGGGGAAGGGTTTTGGATCGTCTCCGGCTTGGAGGAGGGGGTGGTTTGGGTCCATTTCTGCGCGTCGAGGTCTTGGATAAGAAGAATGGAGAGCGGAGATTGCACGGCACAGTTCACGGAGGGACGGCGTTGCGAGGATGCGGATGGGGGATATCCACGGGAAGTCGAGCTGGATGAGGTGCGAGATGGGGTGGCGGAGGTGTGCGTCGATGCGTCCCCGTTCACCTCGTGTGATTTATGATGGGTGGAGAGGAAGAGGACAAGGAAGAGGAATGATGAGGAAGGTTGTTGTGATGGTGAGGTGAGGGGCGGAGAGGAGGCCGAGCAGTCCAGTCATGTATTTTCAGGGCAACCACCCACCACGGCCACCACCCAGGGACGCGAGCACGCGCGTCAGTGGCAAACCACACAAATTTGATTCCGCTCGCTGACCATCCGGCAGCTGGCAGAGCATGGCTTTCAGGCACCATCACCTTGCACCATGTTTTGTGCCGGCTACCCATGCATGGGTGGTGTCCTTACCCAGGCTCTACACCAGCTGCGATCGCGCGGTCGACGTCGCCAAGCGCCTCCCCTGCGAGGTCTGGCAGTCGCTCGGCGCCCTTGCCGTCGACCCCTGAAGTGCAGTGCAGAACCGTTGCTCATAGTTTTCAGTACTTAGTTTGATATGGATGTGGTGACCCTAGCTCTTCTAACAGAGCGGAAAAGGTGCGATATTCATTCCCCAACTACAACGCGGATATCAGAGCAACACCCCGTCTACTCCGCCTGTGTCGTTGCGGCGCCCACGCCGTCCGACTCACTCTCCTCACCGTCAGACTCACTCTCCTCACTGTCCGCCTCACTCTCCTCACAGCCAGACTCCGCTTCACTCCACGTTAAGGGGCGATCGGACCTTCTCGCGACGTTCCACTTGATCTCGGGGCGGGCCATGAACTTCTTGAAACCCTCGTCCTCGCCGTACTTCCTCATCAGGAAGGCTTCGTGGGCGTCGTCTGGGTGGAGACCTTCTTCGACAGGAACACCGGCCTTCCCGAGGAAAGCCTCACGGCGAAGCGCCAGCGCAAAGTCTCCTCCACACTGGTTGGAGATTGACACAGATCGCCACGCTCGCGAGTACTTGCGACGTTTCTTGAAAGCCGACACAAGGTGATCTTGGCCCCGGGCGATAAAAATGTCGAGCATGGCCTGCTCGCGGGGAGTAAGATCGTTCGAGGGTGCCCCGATCCTATAGCTTCTCATGGAAGGGTGGTCCCAGTACCACAACCAGGGAGCCTCCATGACAAGGGGAAGAGGGAGAGTCTGGCCACTGACAGGTTAGCGTGCCGTTTATGGGTAGACTTACCGATCCCAGTCAAGAATAGACTTGATACGGGTGTACTCGAAGTCAAACATGAACTGCCAGCCGTCGCCGTGCTCGAGATACATCGGCTCCGGATTCGACATGTCGGGGTCACCGTTTACCAGGTCGAGAAGCTCCAGCTGCGAGAGATAGAGGATATCCGGGTAGTGGGAGCGCACCATGATGGTTCCCTTCCGCAAGCCCGCGAGAAACTTTCGAATCTTCGGGCTGACAAGTTCCGCGAACGTCTTGATCGGGGCCTTGTTGCAGTCATGTAGACCGCCCAGAACCGGCTGACCGGATCCGAGCTCGCGGCTTGGCCAGAACGAGCCGATGCCATTGAATGAAACCGAGGCAATCTTTGCGATGACGTCGGGAAACGTGCCAAGTACAGCAGTGGCGGCTGGGGTAGGGGGAGGGGGAGGAGAGCAGACAAACTCGGAGACATCACTCTCCAAGTCATCTTCCCTCGGCTCCCAGGAACCCATCCAACCCTTGGGAACAACGAGACCCTCAACGCGCTCGATGAAAGTGAGGTGCACTCCAGCTGTCGTCAGACTGTTGCAAGTGTTCCACTCACCGATAGGAGCGGGTGGAAGCCAGGACTTGTAAATGAGATCACCAAGGATGCGCTGCGCGATTTGCAGGGTGGCAAACTCCTTGTTGACGTCGTCCTTCAGCCCCTCGTCTGAGATGGGCTCGTTGTGGTCCCAAGGTTGCTGAATCTTGATGCGGGCGAGCCACTGGTCGCCGTCGCTCCACGACATGGGGAAGTGGACGTTGACGCCCCCCTGAATGACGACGCCCCTGCTGTCGACGAACCTGTTCTCTTCATTGAGGGCGGGGACCTTGATTGCGACGGTGTGTCCAGGACGCAGACTCTCGGCTGCGGACTTGATGGCGGGGATCTGGACGACGAGAGTGTGAACCCATTGGGCGATCGCTTCGTACCGTTCCCGGAGCCACTCCTCCTGAGCGGCTTGGACGGTCTGTAGCGTCAGCACTGTCGAGTTTTTCGAGTTTTTCGCAGCTACTCACCGATACCTGGCATGTGCGAGAGATCGCATGCATTGTCGAGTGTTTGGCACAGTGGAGGGCGTGACAGAACCGGCAACCTATGGTGTCGTTGCGCATCTCATTCATGGCCACAGGGAGGGAACAGCCCTCCCAAGCGCACACCATTGCAATGGTTAAGGCGGTCGTTGCAAGCTGTAGCGGGAGAGGGTTGAGAGGGGGAATTTGGGGGAGGGGCCAGAGCGAGTCCTTTGGTTCGAGAGTCTAGTCTCGTGGAAGTCGCGCAACGACTGTAAGTACAGTGTGGGGGGGAGGAGAAGAGCGGCACTTACCAAGGCCTGCGACGTCCTCGAAAGCACTCGGCGACAAAGTGGATGTAAGAGAGCAGGGAAGAGCCCAAAGTTCTAGAGGAGATGTTGACAGGTGGTGGCAATACGGATGGGATGAGGGAAAGCGAGATGGACGGAGTGGATGAAAGACACGAAGGTAGAGGTTGTGTGCGTTGTTATCCTGCGTTCGTGCTGAGTGGTGCGGGGCACAGTGTGCGACCGCCCAAGTAATTTTTGCGTCCGGATAAGTCGACTCGTCAACTAGTCGGATCCTTTGGCACCCGAAATCAGCCATTCGGTGGGCCCTTCGCCTAAAGGCTGGCCATTTGGTACGCTGGCACTATTGTGTCGCGGCCGGCCTGGTCTCGGAGTCTGCCCTGTCATGCATGTCATTTGCTCTACCTCGTTGTCGAATGGACGTTGTGGGACTACGGAGACTACAAGGCAAGAAGATGGGGATGCAGGCGACTTGGGTGTGGCAGTGTGGCGGCTCACCTCCGGAGGTCGGGGAGGAATCCGTCCAGCTGCTCGCCCCTCCACCACCCCGTGCTGCGAGCCTCGTCGGGCGACGAGATCTGTCTCCCACCACAATGGGGTAGATTAGTGCGATTTCGACGTGGGACGCAACATGGACGAGTGCGAGGCCTCGGCACCCTCCATTGAGTATCTCCCCACTTACCGACCGTCCTCTGGAGCGGGATGAGGCGCGACCCCCAATTTACCCACCTCTTCCTTCCCACTCTCATATCGCTACGCTTTCGAGTCGGGTGCACAGCTTGCTGGCCGCACCCAAGCCACAGCCGGCGATTCTAGCTACCGCCAACCATTCAGATAAAGCTCTCTTCCCACCCAAGTCGGTCGAGTCGGGAGGGAAGTTTCCAGAGCGCAGTCGGGCCAGTCGGGAGCAAGGTTTCCAGAGCAATGTTTCCAGAGCGGAGGTCACAGAAAGAGATATAAGCCAGAGCTCACGACACGACCAACTCATCGACCAACTCATCGACCCACAACCAACCCAGCAATCCTCTCCACCAACCAACCGAGCCTCTCCCCCGCCGACCTCCAGCAAGTAGCGAAGGCACGCCGAAACTGACGCAGCAGCAATGCCCGACCCCGCGCCCGCCCCCGCGCCCGCCCCCGCGCCCGCCCCCGCTCCCAACCCTCCCATGAAGCCCTGCCCGGAGTTGTCGTGCTCGTACAAGATTCCGCAGAACGTCTACGAGTGCAAGTGTGAGCGTTCCCCCTTATCGTCACTAAATGACAGGCGGCTGGTCCGGGTTCCCTACTGCCTCTGGCAATCCCAAGAAGTAGATTGTCGACCCAGGCGGCGTGCAGGACAGGGCAATGCTCAACCATTGCTCAACCGTCTAGCTCATTCCTCCCGCCACGACCGCCACAGGGCAAACAAGTGATGGAGATAGCCATGGTACCAGGTACTATGCAGGATCACATCATCTACAGAGGTGGCCGCTGCGCGCGCACCGCGACGTACTTCCACCCGCTCACCACCGCCTTCTCCGCCAGCCACCCGGCGACAGACCACGCCCGGCCCCGCGCCTTGAGGTTGGCCGCGAGGCCGGGGAACACGTGCGTCGTCCAGTCCTCGACCTGCGCTGTGTACCCCGTGGACTCGAGGGCCGCCTTGTACTCTTCCAGGGAGAGGCCGGATACGAGGTTGGCCGTGGGGACACGGAGCAAGAGCGAGAGGAGGTTGGCGAGGAGCCTGCCGGGGAATGCGGAGAGGGAGGGCGGCGCCAGGATGTCGGTGTATGCCAGCACGCCTCCGTGCCGGAGGTTGGGGAGGACCGAGGCGACGAACGAGCCGCGCGAGGGCGGGAAGTGGTAGAGCGCGTCGAGGACGTAGACAAGGTCGTAGGGCTCTGGGCCGGCAGCCTTCTCCTTCGGCTGCTTGGGCGCCTCGACGTCCTCTTCGCCAAAGACGATCTGCTCCTCCTCCTCAACGGTCCCACCCGGCTCGCCGAGGAAGCCGCGCATCGGGTACAGTGGGTGGTCAAAGTCCTTGGTTGGGCGGAAGCTTGCCGAGCCAGTGTACCACGTAACGTCGGTTTTGCCGGCGTGTTCAAGGAACCACTGGTTTACGCGCTGCTGCGCCGTCTCAGAGTCAGAGGGTAACGAGGCGATCGCGGTGAGATGCTTCGG
>JAMALN010000685.1:0-21467 GCA_023630115.1 Cutaneotrichosporon sp. PK4640 | reverse complement strand
GCGGACGCTATCCCCACCATCTACGGTGGCTCCAAGCTCGGTGCGGGCAAGGGGCGCGGGCGGGCACCTTGGAAGAAAAACGACTGGTGAGTTGATGCGTGGTGCCTGCCATGTTCTAGATTCTGACCGCCAGGTACGAGGGCGCGATCCGTGGCGCCACACGCATCAGCGTTCACCAGGAGGTCGACGTGGACAAGCACCACATCCGCCGCAAACTGTGGGACAACGGCTTCACCGGCAAAGCGCTGGCCGACTACAAGCCCGAAATTCTCGAGTTCTGCGACAAGGCTGTGCGCAACGTCAACGCCGTGGTCGCGCGCTCGGGCGCAACGGGCGCAACGCAGACGATCGACATGGGCCTCCAATCCAGCTACTTCAGCTTCGACGTCATGGGCGTGCTCGGCTTTGGCGAGCCATTTGGCATGATGGACGCCGGTGCCAAGCACAACTTTGTCATCACCCTCGAGAACGCCATGCAGAGCCTCATCCCGTTCCACGAGATCAGCTGGATCCGCATCCTCCTACGCAAGCTGATGCCTCTCCCCGAGCGCCTCAAGGTTTTCGAGCAGCAGAACACCGAGCGCTTCGAGCGCCGCGAGAAGCAGGGCTCGGCGCGTCGCGACCTCTTCACGTACCTTCTCGGCGAGGAGAAGGAGGACTCGGGCAACATGTTCAAGCTCACTCGCCTCGAGCTCATTGCCGACACTGGGACCATCGTCGTGGCTGGCTCGGACACGACCTCCTCCCTCCTCACCTGGTTCTGGTACTACAGCACAAAGTACCCCGAGACGTACAAGATCTTGCGCGCCGAGCTCGCGGGCCTTACGCCTGACCAGCTCATCGACACGACCCTCCTCTCGAAACTGCCCTACCTCAACGCAGCCCTCAACGAGACGATGCGCATGCAGCCCGCCGTCCCCGGCGGTCTTCGCCGCCTCGTGCCCCAGGGCGGCGTCGAGATCGAGGGCCACTACATCCCCGAGGACACGGCGGTCAGCATTCCCGGCTACGCGATCCAGCATGACCCACGCTGGTGGGGCGACGACTGCGACACTTACCGCCCCGAGCGCTGGCTCGACACCACCGGCAAGTACAACAAGAACGCGTACCTGCCGTTCAGCTACGGCTCTCGGGCATGCCCCGGAAAGGGCCTTGCGATGGTCGAGGCACGCCTCGTCGTCGCGCAGGTGGCGTCCCGCTTCGAGTTTGCGTTCCCCCCTGGCTTCAACCAGCAGGAGTTCGAGGCTGGCGTGCGCGACCACTTCACGATCCAGAACAAGGAACTCCCGCTTGTCCCCATCCCGTCCCCGGTTGGGCAGGCTGCCTGAGGTGCGAGGCTTGTGAGGTGAGCGGCGTGTGAGGCGAGAGGCGTGTGAGGCGGGGGTGTTTGCGGATGATTATCGGGACAGGAGCGGCCGCCTTGGAGGCTGTAGTAGATAGCCTGGGCCTTGAGATGTAGTTCAGAAGTACGTATCGATGATGTGCAGATCGCTGTCAGGTCCAAGACAATGCTACATGGGGCTTGAGAAACGGGGCACCCAAAACACGATGTACCAACTGGTTAGCACTCGATGGGCGCGAGTCGGAAGCATGTATCCACAACCGTCTCTCTCGCTGTTCTAATGCGTGCGCTCCCCATCATTGCCGGTGGCATCTCTGATCGTATAGTGGCTAGTATGCTCGCTTGTCATCTACAGTGACCGCGGGAGACCGGAGTTCAATTCTCCGTCAGAGAGCATAGCGTGCAGTGAGAGTACCTCTTTTGCGTGCGAGGACGGGCGCTGGTGACAACCAAGGTGCTCCAGGTGTTGCGTCCCGAAAAGAACGGCGCTGTGCCTTCAATGGCGACTCGCGGTAGGCGCACTCATTCATGCCCGGCCGTACTCTGCCGTGTTCTGGTTTGCGTCGAGCGCGCTCCGCCAGACACGGCACACCTCTCCGCAATCGGTGAGAACGCTTACACCAGGTCCAGGCCCGCCATTCTGGAAGCCAGAGCCTTGCAGCGCAACCTGCTCATCGACGACTACGGTAAGCATCTATCCTCGTCATTACTCCCCTCACGCAGTACTCACGCATGAGACTGAGGTGTGCGAGACGTTCGGGTCGCGGCGCACCCTGGTCGCGACCAGTGTACCAGGCCATCCGGAGCCGTTCGTCGCCTAGCCGTTCGTCACGGACTGCCTCGAACATGTGCTTCGCAGCCTCGACTGTGCTGCCGAACTGCTTGTGGTCCCCCACCTGCCCCTGCTCGAGGTACAGTGTGGCGTAGATCTCGACGTGCACGCCCCGGCGGACTGCCTCGAGGACTGCTTCGACGGCAGACTTGGACGTAAAGTTCGGCGTTTGGCTATCGTTAGCTCTGACAAGGCGCTCCCCACAAGAAGATGCTCCGCTCGGCAAACTTGAACGCTGACAACCATGCCTGTGTCTGTGGATCGTCTCCCCCGCTTGCCGCTGCGCGATTCACAAGAGCCATCGGCACCGGGTCGTGGGGCGGCAGTAAAATGATCGGCGTGAACGGTGGACCGGGAGGCACGTCGGTAGCTTCCACTGGTGTGCCGGTGTCTCGGGGTCAGACCGGCAAAGGGAGGACTCACTGAGGTGGCGGTTCAGTGCAGCCGGCTCGGTGAGCACATTGACGTGTGCAGCCTCCGCTGCTGGGCCAGCATCGTAGGTGCGATCCCAGTTGGTGTCGTTGGGCTGCGGCCCTTCGCCTCTGCAACCTGGCATCTGGTGGGACGGCTGCGGCACGGCCCGCACGCCAATGCCGGCGAGGTTGGCAGCTCCCCATCGGTACTGCTCAGCCTCGCCCCGCGTAGGGTACTGAGGTGGGGTGCGCAGCAGGGGGAGGTCGGGGTTCATGCTCCCCCACCATGCGAGAAGCGCGGCGTCATACAGCGACTGGACGATGGGGCCTTGGTACTGCGCCTTGGGTCAGACCGCGCACACAGTCGCTCACCATCATCTGAAGGCCGGGACCGTCGTGAACAGCTGCCGTTGTAAGGAGTGCGATATGCCGGTCGACAATGGTGACGTTGGCACATGGGCCTCGATGAACCTGCAAGCTAACGCCCGGAAGCTCGGCGCTAGTGGGCAGCGCCAGCGCGCGGTATTCGGGGACGGAGACGTCCTGGTGCGTAGGTGAACCGACCATGATCTTGACTACCACTGGTTGGCGCCGCGCGGTGACAACCCGGCGAGAGAGCTCCCGCAGTGCATCGGCGATCACACGCGCCGCACCACCACCCCACATAGTGGAGGAGAGGACGACCTCTGCGTTCGCGTTCACAATAAGATCAGCGAGATGGTGCGTGATGTCCGGCACCACGGAGATGATGGATAGGGGCACGACGCCGGTTGAGCCGAGCAGAGGGGGCGAGACAGCCCCTCGCAGCGGGTCGTCGGCCAGAGTGAGTAGCGCCTGCGCGTAGATGTTGAGGAAGAGTGGGGATGGGGAACCACCGCGCCAATCTCCACACATTGCGACCTCATCCGCCTGCGTGGGAGACAAGCGCGATCCCGGCTTGGGCGGTGGGGGAGGCGGTCGCTCGGCCACGGCCGGGGCCTCGTGGTGGTGGTGATGGAGCTTGTGCAAGACCTTGTCGATTCCAACGCGGGGTGACTTGCCGGGGTGTTCCTCGTGGTATTCTCTGCTCTCGCTCAGCTTCTCGAGGACACCGATACGGGCAGCGGCCGTGGCGACAGGTGTCCCGGGAGGCAAGGCGGCGAGCTGTGAGGTGACGATGGCGCGCTGGCTCCGGAGGAGGGAGAACACGTGGGGTGGGAGAAACGAGGTCGCGCCATGGTCGTGGTCCCATCCGACTCCCTCGACGGGAATGAGCTGGTCGAGGGACACGGCCTCGCGGAACATTGTTGAGGGTGCCGAGCCGGACATGGTGGCAGCCGAGAGCTCCAGCGACGTGGTCAATGGCCAATGTGTTTGTGTTGATGTCCAAACATCAAACGCGTGCGAGGTCGGAGCATCGGAGGTCAGAGGGCAATGACCGAGAGGAATGATGTCACCGGTGAGTCGCCTCACGCCTAGCAGCCGTGCACGTGTTGGTCAATGCTCTACAGCCTCGTAACTCTTGGAAGCTTGGAACTCCCCTCACGTTCTATTCTCGACACTCGGCGTTGCCGCGGCGCGCTTGGAAACTTGCTAGCGTCCTGCGTCCAAGTATGTGACACTCGGGCTGGAGACAGGCGCGTGGGCAGGTTCCAGTCAAGCGGGGCAACAGTTCCCATAGACTGAACTGGTCTTTTCAGCGTTGTCTGACATACTTGGGGCTGACAGAAGAACGCCAGCCTCTCATCTGAGGCATTCAAGAGTGACATTCCTGGCGAGAGGCTGCTGGGGCACATCTACATAGCCATCAGAGATGCGCCACCCCCGCTCACACCCGTCGTGGCCCCACCCCTCCGATATCTGGCAGTGCTCGCCGATGCGCAAAAGCCGCGGACGCCGACGTCTACTCCTAGATGCGGGGAAAGGGCGCGGGGGACGCTTGGTGGGCAAGCACGGCTAAACAAACAGGGCCACGACATTCCTCCCCCACCTTGACCTCACAAGACCAGTAAGTATTGATCAAGGTCCCGCGGAGGCTCAACCGGTACCTGGCGATCCGGCGACATGAGCTCGTCGGAGGCTCCGAGACGTGCATGCATCCATGTTCTGTGTGAAGGCGTTGCTGGGCATCATGGAGGAGCATGGAGGAGACATGACGTCCCAGGCGTTGGGTACCGACGTTCCCGTGGATGAATAGGCCCCACATTCCTTGCAGAACGGGCAAATCATCAACCCAGGACTCCTTGAGCTCTTGCCCGCTTCTGGTGCGCATTACTCTGCAGCGAACTAGCTCTAATCTAGTGTGCCAGCTCCGACATGATACCTGGGCGCACCCCCAGCCCCATGGAGGCGTCGATAACGGAGCCATGCAACGCCGTTGAAGCTGGGCCGGCGAGGAAGTGGACGATGGTGGCAATCTCGGCTGGCTCGATCAGACGCCCTTTGGGAAGCGCCTTGAGGAATGCGGCGCGCTCCTCTGGAGACTTGGGGTCGAGTGTGGAGGCCTGGAACATGGGCGTGTTCGTCGCTCCAGGGCAGACTGCGAACACGTCGAGCGGCTCGTGCGTGCTCTCGGCCGCAAGCTGGCGCGTGAGGAACGCGACCGCCGACTTGCTCATCCCGTCGCTCAGGCGGAAGCCCGGGAAGATGGCGATACCACCGCCGACGCTTGAGATGTTGATGATCTTGCGGGTGACCCCGGCGCGAGCTGGCATCGCGCGGAACATCTGGCAGAACTTGAGGACGCCGTCCGCGTTGATAATGAGCATCATCGTGTCCTGCTCCTCGGGCTCCTTGGACCACGCGGCCACCGTCGCCGACCCCACTGCGGCATTGTTGACGAGGATGTCCACGTGTCCATGCTTGGCCGCCGCGTCCTCGAGGCATGCGCGGATCGATGCCGAGCTCCGCAGATCCAGGGGGTGGAAGGTGAGGTTGACCGGGCTTCCGAACGACTCGTGCAGCTTGGCGGGGTCCTCGACGTTTGGCACGTAGGTCGAAGCCACGATGGCACCCGCGGCCAAGAACCGCTCGACGATGGCACGGCCGATGCCGCCCGACCCGCCGGTCACGAGGGCGACCTTGCTTGAGAGGTCGAGGGGGTTGGCGAGGAGGCTCTCCATGGTATATGAGGTGACAGTGGTGTGGGGAGATGTTCGAACGATGGTGCAGACGTCGGACGTAGTAGAGTTCCAGAGGTTCGGTAACTAACGAGTGTGTTCAGGTGTCGAGTGGGAGAGCTTCGGATGACCCGATGTCCGATCAAGTCGGAGCCCACCTTGGGCACTCCATCCGGCATCCTCCCATTCCACTGCTGCGCTGCTGCGAAACGACTGCTCCGAAACGAGGCATTTCGAGGCACCGGAACTGATATGCGGGATATGCGGGGTCTACGGATCATGGACAAGTTTAGCCCCCGGGCGCCCCGCGGGCGTCTCCCCCACTCGCCCCATCATCTGCCATTCCAGGACGATAGATGTCGACGTCTACTGTCCTGCAAGATAGAGTTCAGGGAGCAGGTACATCCTGCTGACGACACCCCCCACTCTGGAAACGATGCCCACTTCAACTTCGTTTGGCCGAATGGCAACCCCACTGACCAGACCCCAGCCTGGCGTATGCATTGAGCAGGCAGCGGACAGATTGATGTTAGAGGCGGCCTGCTTCCTGTAAGCTCGAGAAAGAGCACAATGCGCGTTCTGAAGTGGAGCCAAGCGGGGCCATGAGGAAGTTGCCACAGCCGCGGATGAGGGGATATGTGCTTGGAAATCGCCGCCGTCCAGGATACAACTTGCCGCCGATCCCAGCCCCTCCAGCCCCTCCGGCATCGCCACGGCCGTTCCACGGCATTACGCTGTCAGGCAACGGAAACGTGGCATGCCCACGGCCAAGTGTCGGCGATCCAGGAACGCGATGCCGAAAGGGGAGCAGGCACAGGCGAGACTGGACATCCCCAAATTGCACACTGCCAAGGCCGCGAGAATACAAAAGGAGACAGTCACCACACAGGGCAATGGATTCACACACACACCACACACCGAATCATGCCCAAGTATCACCAGGACATCGTCGAGGACGTCGACGAGAAGCCGACGGAGACCCCGCCATCGGAGCAACAAGGCCACCACCTGAGCAAGGACGAGACGATCACCGCCGTCCTCGAGGTCAACGGTTACGGTCGCGAGAGCAGGCGCGGTAGCCGCCGCCTCAGCCGCCGCTTCAGCGAGCCCGAGTTCCGCACCGATGTGGAGCGCGTCGACTACATCTCTCGCGTGACCGAGGACGGCGAGCACAAGTTTCACAAGCTCACGTGGCAACAACTCGTCATCGTTCTGGTCGTTGCAGCTGTGGCGCTTGGCACACTGTCGATGCCACTGTGAGTTGAAGTGCTCTGTGTGTGGCGAATACCCGGCTGATATAATAGCGTGTTCGCCATGCTGGGAATGATCGGGGGAACGGTTAGTCTTCGGATAGGCTGCGCGGCTAACAGCAGATTCTTACAGTCGGCATGGGCGTGAGTGGTCGGACAAGGAGTGTAGCGGGGGTGTTGCTGACTGCAGTTCATTGCCATTGGCAGTTCGATGATCATTGGGCACTGCAAGCTCCGGTACCCCCAGATCCACCACTTCAGCGACGTCGGCACCCTCCTCCTCCCCGGCCGTGCAGGAGTCATCTTAAGGAAAATCCTCCAATTCGTGTTTGTTTTCTTCGTATTACTTGGAATCAGCGCCCACTTCCTCACCGGTTGGTCTCCTCTGGAGAAGCATACATCGGCGTGCTAATGGTACAGGCAAGCAGGCATTCACCACCATCGTTGGCGACAAATCGATCTGCCAGCTCGCGTGGAGTGCCGTCACCCTCGTACTCCTCTTCGTCTGCTCGATCCCGCCCTCGTTCGCTGAAATGTCCATCCTGGGCTACGTCGACTTCCTCTCGATCATCTCCGCCGTCATGGTGACCCTCATCGCGACGGGCATCAAGGCCCACAAGCTCAACTGGGAGACCGGCTGGAGCGCCTATCCGCCTCCGGGGCTGTCATTCGGCACCGCCATGATCGCCGCCTCGAACGTCTTGTTTGCCTACGCTTTCAGCATTACGCAGTTTACGTGAGTGCCGTTATCGGTGCGCACGGAATAGACTGACCTCCCTCAGTTTCATGGAGGAGATGGCCGAGCCCAGCGACTTCCCAAAGAGTATCTGGATCCTGGGCGCCGTTATGATCACAATCTACACCTTGACCGGCGCGCTGGGCTACGCCTTCATTGGACCAGACGTCAAAGGCCCCGCCCTCCTCTCCGCTGGCCCGACCGTCGCGCGCGTTGCCTTCGGGATTGCCCTTCCCGTCATTTTTATTTCGGGGGCCATTCTCGTGACGTGTATCGGACGCTTCGTCATGGACCACGCGTTCAAGAACAGCATTGTGCGCTACGTCAACACGGCTCGCGGCTGGATGATCTGGCTTTCAATCGTGTTCACCACGATCCTCCTCTCGTGGGTTGTGGCCGAGGCCATCCCCGTCTTCAGCTCGCTCCTCTCCATCACGGCTTCGCTGTTCAACTCGGGTTTCACGCTCTACCTCCCCGGGATCATGTGGTTCGTTCTCCTGCGGGAGGGGGGCTGCTTCTCGAGCACCAAGAACATTATCCTCACGATCGGAAACGCCTTTATCATCATCTGCGGCCTCATCATCTTCGGCGTCGGCACTTGGGCATCTGTAGACGACATTGTCACAACCTACAGGAAGACAGGGATCGGGAAGCCCTTCTCGTGCAAGTAATGGGGCGCGCAAGCGGAGAATGAGGGAACAGGGGAAGAAGGGAATAGAAAGGGTAAACAGACATTCGGGTGTACCAGTTGTTATGCAAGCTATCAGCGATGAGATCGATATGAAGGGTTGTCATGAGGTTGTGCCACAGAGTGGAGGTGGAGAAGGTGGAGGTCGTGAGGATCCCTCCGCACCGGCTATCTCCGACCGTGCTAGTCACGTGACATCGTATCTCGCATACACCCACGAGCACCACCAAGCTGAGCGCTGCCTCCTCCAACATCGGCCTTAACGACCTACTCCTCCCATCCTCCCATCGGATCCCCTGACCCCCGACTGCCGGCTGAAGTGGCATGCCGAGCTGAATCGCGAAATGGCGTCTGTATCAAGACTGCCTCGGAGACCTGTACCCCGCTGTTGCCGAGCGGGTAAGTCGAGCTTCAGCATTGTCCGCTGACGGAAAGACGATGTTTAACGAGGTCGGGGCTTAGCCCATGTATCTCCTTCTCGCGTGGTTGACAGCCAGGTCGGGTCACAAGCTGCAAGGTGGAAATGCGCCAGAGCACGAGCCCACTAGCAACTGTCTAGCCTAGCTCGTTGCCTGCAATTGCCCGCTCCTCGACCACTCGGCTCTCGCCATCTCCATCATCCTCACCATCTTGACCCACGCTGCGCCCATCTGCATCGAGTCCGGTCGAGTTGGCCGATCGCCGAGGTGGAGGGTCTTTTTTTGGGTTGATCAGGGCTGGGGCACCACACGACTGACTCGCAATCTCGGTCCGACCCCTGCGTCAACTTCCAGCATCTCTCTCTTGCTCTCTTGCTCTCCGCCATGCAGTCGACGGCAACCATGGCCGCCATAGACACTACCAAGGCAGTCACCCCACCTCCCATGGTAGACGCCGAGGCACACGACGCGGCCCTCCTCGCCGAGGAGCTCAAGCTTCCCCCCTTGCCATCACTCGCCGTCGTCCTCTTCGCCAATGTCCTTATGCAGGTGAGTCCACTGCCTACGTAGGTCACGGCAAGCGGGTCCTTGGGCCTCCTACCAGTGGCCCCTCCCTGTGCCCCCCCGCCGCTTACACCAGCTCACCTTCTTCATCATCGTGTCGTCCTCCAACGAGTACGCCCGGCACCTGGGAGGCACCTCGACGTTCTCTGGCCTCGTCATCGGAATCCCAACCTTGGTGGCGGCGCTGACCCTGATCCCAATGATGTTCTTTGACCAAGGCGCGTGGTTCTGAGAGTAAGCTGACGCCAGGTGTGTACAATCGCCCACTTCACTTCGCGTGCGGGTCCATGGTCCTCGGCAATATCCTGTACGCGCTGGCGTACAAGGCCGAGTGGCTTTACCTCATCCTGATCGGGCGCATGGTGTCGTAGGTGAACACTCTTGGCCGAGGCTGACTGGCAGGGGCATGGGCTTCACATTCTGGTAAGCCTCCACACTCACCGCTCTCAGGGGGTTGCTTACCCCAGGATGTACGCGAAAAAGTACTGCAGCGACGCACGGATCGTCGGCCTGCGTCGCCGCACCACGCTGGCTGGGTGGCAGGTGCTCGGCCAGGGCATCGGTTTCAGCCTCGGCCCTTTCCTCGGAGGTCTACTGTGGGTGCTTCGACTGCAAGATCCATGCCCAACATACTGACGGCAAGGTCGAGGATCAACTTCAGCAACCCACTCTTCAACGGCTTTACGGCCCCAGGGTGGCTCATGGCTGTGTGCTGGGTCATCTTCTGGATCCTGGTGACAACGTTCTTCCAGGATGTGCCCCTCACTCCAGAGTCTCAGGCCATCCCGCTGCAGCCGGTGCAGGAGTCGGCTGACCCCACGCCAGCGGCATCGGATCGCTCCCTTGTCCCTCACGCATTCCACATCACGCCAAAGCAATGGGCAGTGAATGCGACGATGGCGTGGTGGGCAATGACCTCCTTCTTCCTGCTCGGCAGCTGGGAGTCAAACATCCCAGTGTTCACTTCTTCCGAGGCACCCTCGAACCCGTTCCACTTCACCCCCTTCTCAGCCGGCAACCTCATCGCATTGGGCGGGGCATGTACGATCCCCTTCCTCCTGCTCAACCTCCACTACGGGCGCCGCATGCAGGACCGGAACACGCTGGCGATTGGAAGTGCCATCGGGATGGTCGGCTTGCTCATCGCCATGAGCATCATCTCGGCCCGCAAGGTCAACTACGGCTCGTTCTTCGTCGCCTGGTTCCTCGTCGCGCTGGGGTTCAACGTCACGAGCACGGTCACCATCGCACTGCTGTCCAAACAGCTCCCCTCCGAGTGTGAGCTGCCCCTTTCAACTGCACAAACTGACGCCAGGGAACGGCCGCATCAGCCTGTTCATCCAATGGAGCAATTATACTGGCCGCGTGACTGGTGCTGTGTGGGGCGGTGCCGGTGTCAAGGTTGGGATGACGAGCTATGTCGGGCTGCAGATCGCGTACGTCGGCCTTGGCAGCATCTTGTGTGCGGCGTTGTGGCGCCACCTGAAGGCCAAGACAGGATGAGAGGGCGGCAAACTACATGTACAATAGATGGCATGTTCTTTAAGGCCTATAATCACAATGAACCCACATATACCCTACGCTCGCCATTCCCGCACTGCCTCTGCCCCACCAGCATTCAGCCTTCTCCACATGGCCTTGCGGCGCTCATGACCGTTCATGAACGCCTCGAACCACTCCTGCTTGAACGGGGGCAGCTGCCGGCCGACACCGGGAGCACCCTCACCCGCAAGGCCCCGGACGGTCTCGAAGTAGGCCTCAAAGTTCGGGTGGATGTTCATGAACCCGGGCCCGTCGCCAAGCTTGGAGATCCGGTCTTTCTCCCACGCCTCCTGTTCCTCGACGGGTGGCAGTGTCGCGCGCCCAGCCAGCAGCCGTGCCGCGAGAACAGCATGCCACTCAAAGACCTTGAACGTGAGGCCTGCACCGACAGCGCCGATGAACAGCAGCGTCGGATCGTGCCGCCAGACCACGTGCTGATAGAGGTCCGGGACGCGGTTGTTGCGCACCGGCACCTGGGGCAGGAAGGGGAGCGTCCAGCTGTAGCCCGTGCCGAAGATGATGTGGTCGACGTCCGAGATGGTGCTCCCATCGATGAGGTGGATCGTGCGGCCCTCGATCCGCTCAATGGACGGGTGGGCGGCGACGAGCGGGTGCTTGAAGGCGTCGTCACCAAAGTATTGGTTGAAGCTCCGGCCAACAATGATGGCATGTACGGGGTTCTCGGCCGTGTCGACAAGGTCGATCGTGATGTCCGCTGCCGACACGGACGCGCCGACGGTCACAACGCGCTTTCGTCAGCTTGGCCGCAAGCTACAGCCTACCTTGCCTGCAAACGCGTCGCGCCCGCGGTAGTGCTTGCTGTGGATGACGGAGCCGGGGCGGCTCGCCTCGAACTCTTTCAGCCCAGGGATGGCCGGAATGTAGGGGACCCAATAGTGGCCGCTGGCGACGACGACAGCATCGAACCACTCTGTCCACCACTCGTCCTCCTGCGCCCCAGAACGACGGAGCGTGAGGCGCCACTCGGTGCCGACCTTCTCGGCTCGCTCGACCGTCGTGTTGTACTGGACCAGGCGAGCGTAGCCGTTGCGGTCGAACAGTGACTCGATGTAACCGCGAACTGCCCGCCAGTGGCGGAACGGGGTGTCCGGACCGTGTGCGCGAACGCTAGCCTCGCTCACCTCGGCAGGGAACGGCTCCTGCGTAAACTCCATAGGGGACGCCTCCACGTTCGTGTGCAGGTACGGGTAGACCGAGCTCTCGTCGTAGCGAGGCGTGGTGAGCTTGGGCGTGGTGGCAGGGAGGGCCTCGGGGATGGGCACGGGCGGGTCGGCGGTGCGGGACGCCAGTGCTTCGAACTCGGTCACAGGCGGGGGAGGGCCGCTGTCACCGATCCTGCGGTCAGCACGACACAGCAAGTCACCCACCAGCACCCGCCCGGACCCTCGCGGCGCTCAAACACGGATGACCTCGAAACACTGTTCTTGCACAAGAGCATCGACGGCGATGGCGCCCGCGGGTCCAGCGCCGATGACCGCGACACGTTTGGCGGGGAGGGTGATGGTCATGGTGGGTAAGTGGGCGTTGTGCAAGTCGTCCAAGCGAGGTCGCTTGTAAGGGAGGGGGAGAGGCCCGTGTGCAAGTGGGGGGCAAGCATTTCGGGAGCTGCTCGATCTCTGGTCGGGTGGTGAATGTTCAACATCGGGATCGGGTGATTACCGCCCAACAAGTCACCGGTCCGGAACTGCAGCCTCATGCCCCTCATTCCGGATCGCTTCTCGTTGGCTGCGGTTGGTCGGCACGCCCGGCAATCAGCTACTCACCTGGTCGCGTCGTACCTGAACCAGTCTAGTGGATCGCCGGAAATTGCGTGACCCGCATCTGTGAGCACGTCTATCCACCCCTCTCCACTCTCCCTCGCAGCTCTAGCCAACAGCAGCGCGACGATGAGAGTTCCAGGTGTCACCTGACGCTGGCAGAGGATCGTTTAGTGCACGATCATGCGCAAGGAATCGGCAACAGCGCCGAGCATGCAAGATGACTGCATGCCTCCTCCCCTCCGTCCGCCCGACGCCACCTCGCCCGCTCCTCTCACAAAACGGCTGCTCCACTCTCCGTGTCGGAGATTAACCTGCTGCGCCGTCGTGTTATCGCACGCAAGAGGGCACAAGCAAAGCCAGTTGCCGCGGTTGGGCATCCATGATAACTCTGACACATGGCTGCTGACCTGCAGCCTGGCCGCTCCCTCGCGTCCGGCTTGCCTCGGGTCTTGCTGCCCATGGCTGTCCATACCCAAGTTTGTGGCAATCAGCTGCTTCGTGGCTCAGTGTATCCCGTTTACCGTGGACGATGATGTTTGAGCTGTTGGATCATGTTGGAGCCTGCTGTGTGAGGATTCAGCACGCGACTCGGTTTGATCCCGCTTTTAAAGTGATGACAAGGTTGCGTTCATAAGTGATGCCGAACCAACCAGTATATCGATCTTCGCTAGTATATCGGTTAGTATATTCGCCTCTCAATAGAGAGTAAGCCGCCAGGCTATAACCGCGAAAGAGCAGGGTTCAACTCCCTGGCGGAGAATACCTTTTTGGGATTGTCCCGGGTTTCACGCATCACGTGCACAGCGGATAGATCACTTAACGAGTTGCGGTTGCTGTCCAACGGAAGACACTTCGAGCACAGCTTGCACCGCTCTCTCCGATCACTCCTCGATCTCTCTACAGAGGCTCCTCTCATCTCACATCCAGCCTGATCCAGACTTCTACGGCCATCGGCGGCCGGCGCGCTCCGTCCAGTCAGTCAAGGCTGGGAAAGTACTGCTCATGTCCGTTGGCGATCGGCCCACCCACCCGACAGACACATGACCATTCTACTGCGCCGTGGCAAGCTCCCTGGGCCGTCCCATGATACCGCCGAGGAGCTCTTCCCGTCACTGCGCAGGGCGATGTGATGCGGTGTCCATCGAGTGGACTACGTTTGAACAACACCGAACTGCCACCTCCAACGTCGTCTAGTCGCGGCGTGACGACGGGTGGCGTCCGCTAACCTGCTAAACTGCGCCGCAGCTACGCTCACATGCTGGACCGTCTACGCCGCAACAGGGCTGTGGTGTGGGCGGTGTTGTTGCCTTAGGGGCCGCAGTCTTCGAGCCGCGGAAAGCTGTGGCGGAGCGGACTGACGCCCGCTGACAAGCAAGACGCCGTGGTTGAGGACAGAAACCTCCCAGCTCACCTCCGTCATTCGATCGCAGACACACAGCCCGGACTCGACTCGACCTCGCGGCTCCGTGGAGCATCAGTCACGAGGTCCCTCACGAGGCACGGCGTACCTGGTTGAGGACGAGCTCATCCGTATTGAGCATGAACATGCCGCACTGGCCCCTCGCTGGCATGTCAGAGAAGCACTGCCAGGTGAGAACCTGCGGGCATCCTCAGGACAGTCGCAGCGGCCTAAAAGACGAGTCTGACGCCGTCCAGTTCGGAGTAGACTTTCTTCCCGCCACCTATCCCAACAGTACCTCGGCATCAGCGCCCGCGTTCCACAGACAAAGGTCAGCCAGCCAAAGGGACCACCACCATCATGGGAACCACCTTCTCATCTGACCCGCCCCTTGGCATCGAGGACCACCTAAGCGACAACCTCCGGCGCGATCCCTACGTACCCTGCGCGCACCTCGGAGACTGGGGGCACAGCCCGCTCGCCCTGCGCGAGCGTGCAATGCTGTGGCTCATGAACGAAATCACAGACATGCCTGGCTGGCAAGGGCTCGTCAGTGACGATGCCGTCGTCGCCAAGTGGCTTGCGCACATTGCCGAACTTGTCCGACTCGAAGAGGCGCAGCAGCGCACGGGCGACAGCCCCAACGCCCTCCCCGCCCTCCCGCCCGAGCTCGCGGCTACGGGATTCACGCCAGCGATGCTGAACGCCTGCATTGCCGAGCTGCGGGCAAAGGCGAGCATCTGTGCTCGGCAGGGGCACAACACTGTACGTGTCCTGGACGCCGACGCCGCTGTCTTCAAGGTAGTCGTCCCGCTCGTTGACGAGGCCAAGTCCGCCCTCGCCGCACTCGAGGAGGAGGCCCACGAGGGTGGCGACTACCGCCCCGACCACGGGAACGCTGTGCTGCCGCTGGCTCACTCGTCCGTCTATCCCATTGTGTATGGGCGCACGAGGGCACTGGACTCGCCAAAGATCACGCGCGACAACTGCATCAGCACGATTGGGACGGGCAAGACGCTCCCCCTCTCCCCGGCGCCACCGGACCCGTACCCCACCAACGGCATGTTCATGAGTGACCAGTATGAGAGGTTCTGCGAGAGTGACGCGTACACGGAGCGCCAGGTGGGCCATCTCCGCAGCCGCCGCTTCGCATGGCTGCCCACAGACGTTAAAGTTGTGGACGGCAAGCCTCACCTCCAGGGGTACATCAACAACGTCCATCCAAAGCACGAGGGGGTGTACGACCTCGTTGAGCGGCTGCTCGAGGCTGCCCTCCCGTGCTTCCTGCAGGCCGCAGACATCGTGAAGCGGAACCGCACCCTGCACGACGACAGCGACAGCGAGACCGCCCGCCAGCGCGAGCGTCGGATGCCGTGGGGCTTGCCAAACGATCGCTGGGCTTGCCAATCTCCGAAGAGTAGGTGGCTCGTGTGTACAGCGCTGACCAAAGAATGCCATCCGCGGCAGACACTTAACAGATTGTCTGGTGCACTGGCAGGACGCCGGCGTGACGACGGTGTATGCCGCCTGGTGCCGCTCCTCAACGCCCAGGCTGCAATGAAGGAACGCCGCACATTCCACGATCCATCCCAGGTCAACTCAGAGAAGCTGGCGCAAGACTTTCTGGCGATGCACCCCGTCGTGCAGCCTGAACCCAGCTTCCTGCCCCGACAGAGCGAGTATAACCTCGCGGCCTGGACAGGCAAGAAGCTGCAGGTCGTCGTGCAGATCAACAACCATGAGCTTACCCCGGAGAACCCGACGTACGCGGGCGGACGGTGGCACATCGAAGGCCTGCTCAACGAGCACATTGTGGGCAGCGCCATCTTCTACTATGACATCGAGAACATCACCGAGTCGCGCCTGGCCTTTGCAGCTGTGCACGGGCCAACGCCGCGCGACGTTGACGACAAAATCGTCTCCCGGGGTTGCAGCGACCTCTCATCGGTGTCCCGATGGGACAGTTGGGTGCGCTACAAGACCTGCACCAAGATCTACGGGGAGCAGAAGTACAACGAGCCCAGAGGGCGAGTGCTCAGCCTCGGCGCGGTCAAGGCCATTCCGGGACGCATGGTGGTATTCCCGAACGTGCTTGAGCACCGTGTGGAGCCGTTCGAGCTCGTGGACAAGACGCGGCCGGGCCACCGCAAGATGGTGGCCATCTTCCTGGTTGACCCAGCGGTCACAATCATGAGCACGTCCCGTGTCCCTCCGCAACAGCTGCACTGGGCCGACGACTCGACCCTCACGGGCCGTGTACAGGCCTCCTTGCCCCCCGAGCTCGGCCTGCAGGTGTTCGACCAGGTGCCGTGCCCATACGACACCAAGACGGCGCGCAAGATCCGTGACGAGCTCATGAAGGAGCGCGGGAGGGGCGCTGAAGCCTCCAGCCACAAGGTGCCAGCGTCGGGGATGCAGTATACTGATTGATAGCTGCCGCCCTCGGGGCACCTCGACATGGATTGAGAGTGATCGGCGCTAGTGCAGCGACTAGTGCGCGCTGCACGCGCCGATCCGCCGAGGGGCCAATGAGTAGAGCGATGTCATTCTATTCCTGGTTGTTGTCGCCGCGATGACGCGGACATGCGGGGGCTGGTGGGCGGACTTGGCCTCCGCGTTGGCTCCGCGTTCTAAACATAGTTGGTAGTTGGGCGCAAAAACTCGGTGCCCACGGACCTGGTCCTGAGCGCCGACGCCGAGAGTGAGGGCGTGAGAGCAGAGCCCAAGCTGGCCAAGCTCCGAGACGGGCTGCATGTTTAGTTCGAAAGCTTCTAGACTAGTGACCCGGGTCCCCGGGTTCTCCGCAAAATGGTGCCTCCCGGCCCCTCCCGGCCCCGCACGGACAAACTCGCTGGGTGGAAACTCCGCCTGGGCACCGGGTAGTGAGGGGATACTTAACCACAGCGAGCGACATGGAATATCCCCCGCCCACATCGACACATCTTGCCTCTCTGTCACCTCTGTCACCTCTCGAGACCACCAGAATGAGCCCCGTCGACATCTCCGCGCCGTCAGCAGCGATCAGGCCACGCGGATGGCTCTGATTGGCCCCACCCCTGCCATCTCCCACCCCAGCGACTCTTGCCTCCCAGCATCACGTGACGACGCCTCCCCCTCTTCCCACCCTGCAATCCTCTGCCACCTGTCTGTGCGGTGAGCGAACGTGCCCCGATCAGAAAGCCACAATGAGCAGCACGAGCCCCCTCCCTCCCTTCCATCACTTCCAACGGGGGTGGAAGGTCTTGGGGGCAGGTCGCCCTGCAGCTCGCTCGGCGTCCCCCTCCCCCTCCACCCCGCATCGCACATCTCCGCACGCCCGTCCATCACGAATGCCACTCGCGAGTTGAGCGCCCAGTCCTATGCCCCAGAGCCCCACGGGCATCCCCACGCATCGCTCGTGCCACAATTTGTCACCTCCCCAACGCACAGGTTGAGCAAACTCATGGCGTGAGTAACGTGTTCCGAAGACGACGAGCTGTGCACTGCGATTGGCGTGCGTGCATCCGTTGGGTCGAGTTGCAGAGTGTACCTCGCTACGACTCTCGCTACAGTGCCCTGCCGAACGTCTTCGACCGACAAGTCCGACCCGCCCAGCTGAGCATGTGGTATGCTGAGAAACTCGGCGGGGATAGTGTGGGTGGGCAAGGCTCAGCATGCCTCGGTCACCTTGACAAGCGATATCCGTACGCCGGGTATACCACCTGGCAAAAGCACGGTCGCATTGTTCTGCGCACATGCCTCGGCTGGGCATTCTGGGCGCTCGTCGGCCACCAACGACACGGTGTCTTGGGTCTTGTTCGGGGACGGGCTAGAGGCTACGGGCCGGCCCCCGTGTGCCTCAGGTACTGTACCTCGCCTCAATCCAACTGGATGGCAGGCAGGACCGGACGGGATGACCGATGTGCATGACAAAGTGGCCGCCCGAACTGCCAACTGACTGATCTGGCTGACGAGAAAGAACCATGCACGATGCATGTGGAGGTGAGGCGAGAGGGAGGCGGACCTGGCCCGCCTGGAGCCAGCGCTCAACAAGAAGCAAGAAGCCAATGGCCTGCGCATGACGTGGATAGCTTCGCCCGTGACCCGCTGGAGCTATATCCAACGTCAGCCAAGGTCGTGATGGTCGCCGACTCCGACATGCTGCGGAACCCCGGCCAACGTGGACGCTGGCGGATATCGCCAATCAAGCAATCTTTTGCGCGCTCGGCAGCTCGGCTCTTGACTGATTGCAGAGTAGACGAGAACGGACAGGAAAGATTAGCAGGCGCCCGCTCTGCTGCCGCGCTAGATCCTGCGTTCCGCGCAAGACGTTGTGCGAGCGCCACTCCCTGTGTGGCGGCTACATCCCGCTTGGACTATTTTGATCCTCGACGCCAGTCTCTGCCCTTGCGCCTGGTGTGTGAGAGAACGCCGATGTGTGCGGATGCTTGCCCCGGTCGGCACGTTTCTCATTGGGCAGACGAGCCGGCATCTGTGACACCCGAAGTCGAGCAGCGGCGTGGGTGGTGGCAGACATGAGAACGATGTTACAGGTCGGCCTCTAGGACACCGAGGGAGCGAGGGAGGGAGCAAGGGCAGGCGTGGGACGCAAGGCGTGATGAACTGAAACGCCACTGAATGGCTAGGGGACGTGCCAAGGCCAGAACCGATTGCTGAAGCGGAGTACGTACACCTAGGTAGTCATGTCTCCGAGGTCAAGGGCCCAGGCAAGCAGGCGCACGGCCAGAGAGATTACCTTGTTAGCCTTCAATTCTTGGCATCCAGGTGCACACTCTATTTCTCTTGGCAGTGCCTTGACCCGTAGTCATTTAGCGCACTTCGCCCGCGCTCATTGTACCCCGCATTACTGCCACCCTTCGCTCACATCCACCAATGATCTCGCGATGTCAGCGCCGGTTTTGTTTACCGGACCTGTGTTGCCACCAGATGTACCAGTCGTGTGCGGGGATGACGGAGCAGCGGGCCGTGGGGACGCGGGGTATGATCGTGGGGGTCAGGGAGCAGTGAGCACATGCCTGAAGACACAGCGAGTAGCAACAAAGACGAGTGCGGAGGCGCAGGGGATGATGTGAGATGTGGACCCATGTGGGGGGCCCATCTATCCTGACCATCTTTTTTGCCAGCAATTGCCAGCGGGACGGCGGCGCAGGCAAGGATGGCGACGACGGGGGCCAGGATGGGGCTCCGACCATTGTCAGCCAGTCAGTGTTCAAGCAAGTGGCGATTGCAGATTTTACAGTTCAGGTTCCCCATCCAGGTCCCGGTGCCGGTCATCCACCGCACTCGAGCAGTACGCACTCCATGCACACCATCTCCAGATCCTACAGGTCGGCCGGGGATAGCTGGCCAGGGCATCCCCCGGAACGGTAGTGTCTTGGCACCATCACATGGGTGGGGATCGTAGCGCGGGGAATAGAAGCGGGCAGGAGCTCGAGTAGGTAGAGGAGCAGAGGCCGTGTGAGGGGCGGGGAACAACAAGGAACGAGTGGCTTTGCAAGCCAGACCACTGTTGCTTGTCTCTGGTTGGGTCGTTGTCCCTT
Organism: Cutaneotrichosporon sp. PK4640; assembly: GCA_023630115.1. Lineage (NCBI taxonomy): Eukaryota > Fungi > Basidiomycota > Tremellomycetes > Trichosporonales > Trichosporonaceae > Cutaneotrichosporon > Cutaneotrichosporon sp. PK4640. The sequence goes on along the minus strand of JAMALN010000685.1, from coordinate 1,863 downwards.
TGCCGCCACCGTTCCACATCTCCCATTGTCAAATTAGCGAGGCGCGTCGTGGCGACAGCAGCACAGCAGCACACCGGCACACAGCGGAGCGCTGCCCCCTCGGCGCCCGCCGCGCCCTTGGCGATTGCAGCCCCCGCATTGGCCCCGCAAGACCCCGGTTGGGAGCCGTGGGGACCGTGGGGCAAGATTGTACGACTGATGCGCCAGTCGATCTTGGCGGCGGAGGCGCGGAGGAGGATCGAGGGGCAAGAGGGGCAGGAGAAGCCGGGGTGTGCGTCACGCAGTGCTGCAGTTGACAAGACGAGATCAGACACGGTGGTGGATGGTCCACTGCACTGATCAATGGATCGCCTCTGAATGGAATAAATAGCCAGCCCCTCCGTTGTCTCATCCCCATCCTCTCCCACCCTCTCTTGTCTCTACTCTACCTCGCCCTCGACGGCCTCGACATCCACCATGACCGCCGACTACAAGGACGACAAGCTTCACGCTCAGCACACCGAGCACTTCGACCCCACCGCCAAGGATGTGAACAACACCTCGTCGGACGCCAGCCTCGACCTCGAGGCCCTCGACGTCGACGAGAAGAGACTAGTTCGCAAGATGTAAGTCGCCTGCCCCCATTGGTGACGGTCACCGTCACCGTCACCGACGCTTTGCTCGCCAGCGCCCGTGCTGACCCCACAGTGACTACCACCTCGTCCCTTGGCTCGCTCTTCTCTACCTCCTTTCGTTCCTCGACCGCTCCAACATTGGTAACGCCAACATCTTCGGCCTCTCGGAGGACCTCAAGCTCAAGAAGACGCCCGACGAGTATGGTCTCTGTCTCGCCATCTTCTTCGTCTTCTACGTCCTGTTCGAGGTCCCCTCGAACATGGTCATGAAGGCCTGGCGCCCGTCGATGTGGATTCCCACCATCATGGTCGCCTGGGGTGTTGTCATGATCGGCATGGGCTTTGTCAACAACTTCACTTCGCTCTTCGTCACTCGTCTCTTCCTCGGCATCACTGAGGCCGGTCTCTTCCCCGGTGTCTCGTTCTACCTCACCCAGTGGTACCGCAAGTACGAGATCTCGTGGCGCATCTCCCTCTTCTTCTCGGCGGCCACCGCGGCTGGTGCCTTCGGCGGTCTCCTCGCGCGTCTCATCAATCTCATGGACGGTGTCGGCAACTACGAGGGCTGGCGCTGGATCTTCATCCTTGAGGGTATCCTCACTGTCGTCGTCGCCGTCGCCTCCTTCTTCGTCATGTACGACTACCCCGGCACCGCCAAGTTCCTCACCGAGCCTGAGCGCGCCGTCGTCATCAACCGCCTCCACCTCGACAACGACGGCTGCTCGCACGCCTTCAAGATGAAGTTTGTCTGGGACGCCTTCACCGACTGGAAGGTCTGGTGCGCCGCCATCATGTTCCACGGCTCGCTTTGCCCTGTCTACACCTTCTCGCTCTTCTCGCCCACCCTCACCAAGAACCTCGGCTACACCGCCGCCAAGGCCCAGCTCATGTCGGTTCCCCCCTACGTCGCCGCCGCCATCGTTACCCTCAGCGCCGGCTGGATCTCCGACCGCATCCAGAAGCGCGGCATCGTCGTTATTGCCTGCTCGATAATCGGCGCTCTCGGCTACGGTCTCCTCCTCGCCAACGTTAACAACGGCGTCAACTACTTCGCCCTCTTCCTCGCTGCCTCGGGCATGTACCCGCTCATCCCCGTCATCGTCGCCTGGGGTGCCAACAACTGCGGTGGCTCGCTCAAGAAGGGTGTCGCCACTGCCATCATTGTCTCCATCGGCAACTGCGGCGGTATCGTCTCGTCGTTCATCTACCCCTCGACCGACGCTCCTCACTTCAAGAAGGGCCACGCCAT
>JAMALN010000684.1:0-21467 GCA_023630115.1 Cutaneotrichosporon sp. PK4640 | reverse complement strand
CCCAGGACGTGCTTGACCTCGTCCTCAAGTCGCTTAGCGGCATCGTCTCGTCCGCTGACTGTAATAGTGCGCCCCATCATTCCAGAAGGCTAACGCAGATCTCAAAACCCTCTGCAAAGCCGTCCGCGAGCGCAACAACGACCTCAAGGCGCTCCGCGCAGCATCTGTGCCCAACTCTTATCCATAGCAAGTCGTGTGATGCATAACCCCGGCTTCGGCCCGGTTGGCCGCGGCCAACTCCGGCCAAGTTGGCAATACGGAAATCAGGCGGGTTACCCGGTCGTGCTGGTATAAGTTGAGAGCTTGGCCCGTTCCAGGCCAGTTATCGACACCACTACTCACCACCATGTCAGCATACGGCGCCATCGCGACCCCCACGCCCAAGGAGAAGGTTACGGCCCGCTCGTACCCCATGCCCAACGGGCTGTGCGTGACGACGCACCCAGTGTACGGACAGGGCTCGGACCCGGCCATCGTCGACTACTTCTGGAAGGTCTTCGACGCCGAGCTGGCGGGTGGGTCCACTACTGCACAAGCAGAGCAACAGAGCAGAGCTAATGGCAGAGGGCAAGACGTACCCTCAGGCGGGGCCGATGACGCGTGACGAGTTCGCGGCCTACTTCTTCAACTCGGTGACCATCGTTGGCGTGCTCCACGACTCGGAGGTGGACGCTGCCCAGTTCCCAACCATCCAGGATGCGATGGGCGGGCGGAGCATCGAGGAGGCGCTCGCGGGGTGCTACTACATGTGAGGGCTCGCTTGCTGATGATAGCTGACCCCAGCAAGCCGAACTATCCCGGCCGCTCGAGCCACGTGAGTGCCCACCAGCCAGGCCGATAAGCCGCCGTGGAGCAAGCTGACGACAGAACTGCAACGCTGGGTTCCTCGTGCCCCCCGTCCAGCGGGGGAAGAAGATCGGCGGCGCGCTCGCCGAGAGCTTCCTCTACTACGCCCCCGCGCTGGGGTACCGCTCCTCGGTCTTCAACCTCGTGTACGAGAGTGAGTGTCTCCCACCCTCCGCTCCCGCTTGGTCCGCTGACAACAGACAACGTCGCCTCTCTGCGGCTGTGGGACAAGCTCGGCTTCCAGCGTGTCGGGCTCATCCCCAAGGCGGGGCTGCTGAAGACTGGGCCAAACGGGGCGGAGGAGTACGTCGACGCCGTGGTGGTCTACAAGAGCTTAGTGTAGATGTAATGCATTAGATGGCGGTCTTGAGGGGGCCCTCGCGCGCCTCGGGGGCGGGGATGTCGTGCTCGAGCGGCACGAATATGTTCTCCTGGTAGAAGCGGAGCTCGTTGATGCTCGCCTGGATGTCGTCGAGCGCGCTGACGTTAGCAAACCCGTGCAAGACGCTCACCGGTGACTCGACTCGGCCTTGCGCGCCTTCTTCTCCTGCTTGATGAGGGTGGGGTACCATCGCCGCGCAATCTCCTGTCTGTCAGCTAGAACAGGGGGACCTCAGCTCACCTTGACGGATGAGACGTCGACGATGCGGTACGAGAGGTGCGCCATGACCTGGGGCATGCCGACGAGGAGGAATCTGCCGTTAGCGCGTCCCCAGGAGCGCCCACCTCATGTCGGCGTGTACGCTGCTACCCGCCAGGAGGCCGGCGCCCTTCTCCGGGATCCACTTCTGGATGTACGCGAGCACGTTGGCGGCCACCTCGTCGTATGTGTGAGGCGAGGCGAGGCACGCGGCCGTGAGCCCCGACTTGCCGTGCTGGTCGGTGCACCACTCGCCCATGCTGCTGTCAGCTGCGCCACATGGAATTAAGCTGAGTTACGCACGCATCCAGTACCTCCTTGGGCGTCTGGATGACCCAGCTCACGCCCTCGTCGACGGGGTTGAGGTGCCCGTCCGTGATGATCACGGCGATCTCGATGATCCTGTCGTTTGCGACGTCGAGACCGGTCATCTCGCAGTCGACCTGCGGTTAGCTTGCAAGTAGACGGGCGTACCCAGACCATGGGACCGTCATCGTAGGTCAGCGGCTTGGACATTGTTGATGTGATGGAGAGAACGTGGGCAGAAATGTTTTGAAGTTGGACCTCCACTTCTCGAGGTTGCGGAGATGAGTTGCTCCGCCTGACTCGTGATGTGGCACACCGAAGGACGCGCAGATGCAACACTGCGAGGGCCTGGTACGATCAGAGAGGGCAGTGTTGTTGACGACACTGATTCACAACTGGCGCTCTGCTCCGAGCCGGGATGAGGGAGGCATATCGCGTGCCAGGAGAGCGCCTTGGTCCTCCCGCTACTGTAGACATCACAGCTGGTGCCAAACTGATTAAACTGAAGCTCAAGAGTACATGCAATCTACAGCCCCCACACTCTACAGTATCTACTCCCGATCCCACTGGTAACTAAGCACCACGTTCTCCACTCTCGGTCTGCCAAGATGCCCATCGAACAACGCCACAACGTCGGCGGGCATCACCAACATATCGTCCATACTCCCCTCCGCCGGCTCCACCACTATCGCCGCATACGTCTGGTTGAGCATGCTCGTCTCCTCGTAGTTGAGATACGACATGCGGCTCGTGGGGAGGAATTCGAGCATCATAGTCCCTGGCCCCGCGAAGCGGTGGTTCATGAGCGCTCCCCCGTGCGGCCCGACAATGGCCGAGACGTTGTGCCACATGTAGTCGAGCAGGCCGGGCAAGTTGCCCTCGAAGAGTGGGCGGATGTCGGACCAGAGCGCCAGCGACTCGCCCTTGTCCCTTGTCTGCAGGAGCCCCCCGATGGCGGCGAGGACGTCGGGCTCGTTGACCACTCTGCGCCCCGCGTTCGAGGTGGACCCGTCCGCGCGGGACATGTACAGCACCTGTGGTCAGCTATGCCAATGCGGGGGCTCACTGTCGTCTTGGAGATTGGACGAGGTGGAGGGATCTCTGCGATGAACGGGAGGCGCATGAGTTCCAGGGCGCGCCACGAGAGGAAGGGGTGGATGAGCACGGCTTTGCACGAGAACACGAGGGCGTCGTATGCGACCTGCGCACTGGGCTTGTGCGCGACGTCGCCGAACCCGATGCGGCCCCAGAGTGCTTCCACCAGCTCGCTCCCCCGCTTGCCCGTGAGGGCGGTTGCGTTGCGTCTCGTCAGGTGGGCGCTCTGCGCGACGACGTGCGCCGCGCGGTCGAGCCAGTGCTGGAACGACCACGAGTCGGGCGAGTTCACGACGAGCGCCGTGCCGCTCCCGTTGACGGCGGGGGACAGCTTGAGGTCGCCCAAGCGCGTGTTGGGGCCCATGCACGCGTGCCCGCTCCACGTGTCCCCGTATCCTTCGGGGGTGTACGTGACGTTGTTTACGACCAGCCGTCAGCCCGCCCCACCGACTCCTTACAAAGTTCTGCCCGTGCTGGCTCTTGTACATGACGAACCCGTTCGCCAGGACCGCGCGGTCCGCGATGGAGCCCAGTCCTGCCCGCCAACGCTCCGCGTGCTCCGGCTGCGCGAAGAGGGGTTCCGGCAGCCCAAAGTCCGGGTACACCAGTTCCTCGCCGTACACCCTGTCTGCGATCGGCGTGCGCAGCGCGACGCACGGCGCGAACCACGCCGGCGTGAGGTGCGTGCAGTCGCGCACAACCATGGGCGTAAAGACGCCCGACGGGAAGCCGCGGTGCCGCAGCGTGTCCTCCTCGAACGCGCTGGCGTACACCGGGTTCGGGGGCGGGTTGAACGCAAAGCTCGGCGGCGGCGGCGGCGGAGGGGGTGGGGGCAGGGGCTCGACTGTGTCGCCCACAAACGTCCAGAGACACCAGAGGGTGGTGATGCTTATCCCAGCCAGGAGGAGGCGGGCCAGGAACCGCGGGCGCGCAAATGGGGGGCGGCGGCAGCGCTCCTCGCGCTCCCCGCGCTCGAGCTCGAACTCGTACAACCTGCTGCTCATCAGTATGTCAATGAGTCTGTGGGTCAATGATAGCTTATATGCATCGGCGAGGACAAGAGGCCGTTGGAGACGAAAAAGGCGGTGCTGGGACGGCGCCACCGGGACCCTGCGTAGGCCTGCGCGGCCAAGCCACTGCGTCTGGTGATAGGGATTGGAGGAGATGAGCGCTCGTGCTCGTGCGCGGGGACCGCGGGGACCGTGCGTAGGTATGATGGGATGAGCGTGGAGTGTTAATGCACAAAGATGTGAAGGAGGTGAGAGCATGAGGTGACACGGTAGGTAGGATGGAGATCAGCGCCAAGATTCGATACCGTCTCGAAGTGTTGCCCTGATCCGCAGCTGCGCAGTAGATGCCTCGTACCACTTCCAGCGGAGCCCGTGTGCTGCGCCCCCCATGATGTCGAACCAGTAACAACGCCCGCGCCCGCATCGTGCCCGTAACAAGCTGTATCGGTCACAATGTGCATCCCAAATCGTCGCCCGTAGCCGCCGTCCACTAGCGGCCGCCAGCGCCGCCTTGTCCGCCCATGAACTGCTGGGCCATCTCGCGGAGCGAGGGGTCGGACGCAAGCTGGTTGAAGTCGGGCATGCCGCCGCCGTTCTGCATGTTCTCGGCCATCTGGCGGATGTTGGGGTTGGACATCAGTCTCTCGAGGCCACCGTTCGCCATCATCTGCTGCGCCCTGGCGTCAGTTTGGTCCAGACCAAGTCCCTGAACTCACATGGCCATCATCTGGGGGTTGCGCATCATCTCGGCGAGGTCGGGCATGCCGCCGCCGCCGCCGCCGCCGCCGCCAAGCATGCTCGCAAGCGAGGAGAGGTCGGGCATGCCCCCGGCACCGGCACCAGCACCGGCACCGCCGGCACTGCGGGCGGTAGGGGAGGAAGCACTCTCGGGGGCCTGCTCGCCGAGGCGTGCCTTGGCGGTGGCGAGCGAGCTCTTCATGTTGTTGTTGGCGGGGTCGAGCTTGAGACCCGACTCGTACGCGTCAATCGCCTTCTGGTACTCGCCGAGCGAGAACTGGGCGTGGCCCAGGCGCGAGTACCCCTTGGCAAACTTGGGGTCGAGGTCGATCGCGCGCGCGGCGTCCTCGGCCGCCTGGGCGTGCTGGTTGAGCGCGCCGTACGCCGCGGCGCGGTTCGAGTAGTACACCGGGTTGGGACTCAACTTGATCGCCTCGGTGTACTGCTTGATGGCGTCGTCGTACTTCTTCTGGCTCATGAGGGCGTTGCCCTTGGTCTTCAGGCCGTCGGCCTTGGTCTTGTCCTCCTCCGACGGACCAGACGGAGCGGGTGCCGAGCTGGCACTGGCGCCGGCGCCGGCGCCCGCCCTGCTCTTCGTCTTGGCGAGGACATCGAGAAGCGAGAGGAGGGAGGCGGGCTTGATCGAGTACTGCGCGGCGTCGTCGGCCGAGTCGGCGTCGACACCGAACGCGGACGAGATGACCTCGACTGGTTGTTAGCTGTACTGTGTGTGTAGTTGGCTCACTGGCAATGTCCAGGCTCTCGGACTCGTCCTCCTTCACGGTCCCATCAGTTTGGGAGGTGCGGAGGAAGTCGATACTGCTCGTCAGCCGCCATCGTAGATGATGGGAACAACTCACATGTTGAAAGCGAGCTGCTTCTTGCGCGCGTCAGCCATGGTGAGAGATGTGGGATGAAGGGATGAGAGAAGAAGAGAAAGATGGGATGGGGGACCGGCAACGATCTCGAGTTGCGAATGTGGTGGAACATTGCCCTGCCCTGACCACGGCCCGTGGCCCCGCCCACGCCACGCCGCCGCCCACCAACCCACGCCGCGTCATGCACTCCGCCCGTGCCTGGATCCCGGTTCCACATGCAACCTCAGCCGTAACCAATCCATCAATCATCAACAAGTCGCATTGTCCATTGCCTACTCTGCTCTCTCCTCTACACGCTACCAAGCTACGAATGTATGATCCGGTAACGGCCGTCAGTCTCCATCATCTCAACTCCCCAATCACAAGAGATTTCCAGTACAAGGCGGTGTGCTACAAACAGCTCTAACGCGACTCTATCAACGGCGGCCTCAGTTGTCCTCCGCGATGGCCGACTCGTCGCCCTCCTCGTGTGGTGGCATGCGCTCGCGAGGGCCACTCTCGTTCTGCGGTCAGTTGTTGGGGAGACCGATTATCTCACAATGAGGTGGCGCATGATGTCGCTCAAGCTGATGACGCCCACCAGCTTCCCCGGCTGCGGGTCGTCGGCGCCCGCAACCACGACTAAGCGGTGAACGCGGCGGATCTTGATAAGCGAGAAGATGGCGCCAAGGGAATCGTTCGGGTGGCAAGTCACCACACCCGGGAAGTCGTGAGACCGCTGCTTGAGGGCCTGGGCGATGGTGAAGTCGAGAGACTGGTACGCGCCGAGACGGACGAGGGTCTGTACGTCAGGTTTGAAGGCGTGGTGGTACTCACAATAACGTCGACAGTCTCGTAGAGGTTTAAGACCTTGCCCTCGTCATCGACGATCGGGACAGCACTGATGCCGAGCTCTGAGAACATGTGCACCACGTCGAAGACGGTGGTCTGCATGGTCGCTGTCGCGATCGGGCCGTAGGGGCGCTCGGGGGTTACGTCCTTGACATACGAGCCTATACCGAGCTCCTGCACGCCGGCGGTGAGGTACTGAGTGATGTCTCGGCACTGCATGTCAGCCATACTCGAAGATGCCGAGCAGACGCACGTTCATGGCAATGAACTTGAGGACACGGTACTGCGTCAACACGCTGATGACCACGTCTCCGTTCGTTTGAGAGTCCTCGTCGATCAGCGGCAGGCGGCGCGCGTGCGTCTGAATCAGGTATTTGCAAGCATCGAACAGAGGGCGCAGAGGGTGGATGGAAAGGAGCGGCGGCGGCGGAACGTGCAGCTCTCGTTCGATGTCTTCGCGGTCAGCCGGTCCGGCGGGCCGATCTCACCTCTGAGGCTCTGCAGCCTGAACTGCTCGACATCGGCAGCGGCGCCCTCCCAGCTCGATGTGTGGTAGTAGTACTGGATCAGGTGTATGACATCCTGGACCGTGAACATGCCGGCGAACTTGGCCGTCGCCGTGTTCCACAGCGGCGCAGAAACGACACCTGAAAGTCAGTACAGCGGCGGCGAGGGAGCACGCACCGTAGAGTAACATGACGTCAAGCGCCTTCTTGACCTTGAGCTGGCTGTCAAGCACGATGAGGCGGAAGGAGACGGGGAAAACGTCGTACGAGGAGCGCTCCTTGAGGAACGCGCGGAGAGCCTCTAACGCCTCCTGGTGGGAGAGAGGCTTGGAGGGCGCGACTGGTGGGTGGGTTGCGCGCGATGGACGCCGCACGACGGATGCGCCAGCTGCCGACTGGGAGGAGCGCCGTCCCGTACGGGACACCGAGGGCATCCTGGTAGGGCCATCGGTGCCCATTGATGGGGTTGTTGAAGAGGGCGTCGACATCGAGATGGGGCGCCTGTCGTGCTGGAGGGAGGTGCGGAGGAGTTACCGGAGGCCTGGAGGGGTTGGCACTGGGGAAGGGGATGGACCGTGACCGAGTTGCTGGCTCTGAGTATTGACAATAGGTGTCAAAGCCGGGCGCCGATACGATGGAGCGAGGTGGAGAGATGAGTGGAGAGTGAAGAGTGTGGCGAGTGGAGAGAGTGGAGTGGAGAGAGCGGACGGTGGAGTGTGCGCACGACGGATGTGATAGCGACCACCGTCCCCCTAAACGTCAGGGGCGATCACACACACCGTGCCAGACACATGCTTATTCGACCCCTCCACAATTGCCTCCAGAGAGTTCAACTGGCTTGCTTGTGCGCCTGCATGCTGCTGCACCTCTCGCGATCTCGCGCTGGGACCAGTCAATGCTATTGATCTATCGTACATGTCTATGCCACTACTGCGTTCACTCCTCATCACGCTCGCCGCGGAAACGCTTCCCATCGTCCTCATCGCGGCGGTCCTCCTCACTGCGCGCACGCTTCGAGCGCTCCGCAGCCTCGCCGGATGGCACGTCGGCGCCGGCCTGTCCGAGACCACCGATAGCGGCGTACGTGTCGAACTGGACCTGTTGGCGCAGACGGTCCTGCTCCTGCTGCCGGCGCTCGAGCTCGAGGCGCTGGTGGCCCCATCCTCCGCGCCCACTGTCGTACTCCTGGCGGAACTCGTCGCGCACCTGCCCGCCGCTCTTGCCTCGCCCAAACTGGCGACCCTCCTTGTAGCCAGGGTCAAGGTCACAGCGGATGATCCGCTCGTCGAGTTTTGTGCCCGAGATGTAGCGCAGGCAGGCGACGGCCTCCGAGTGGAGGTAGTACTCGACAAAGGCGAAGCCGCAAGGGGTCCTGACAGAGTTAGTCACGATGCGATCAAAATGTAGGCGTACTTCTGGTGGCGGTCAAGACCCATAATCACACTTGGAGGGGTTAGTCGATGCTTAGTGACGGTGCTCACCGCTTGATGCCACCACCTTCCTCGGGCTTCGCGCATGTCGAGAAGACTGTCGTCAGCTGGGATGGCAAGGCGACTTACGCTCGTAAATCTGGGCCTCGGTGGTGTAGAAGCTGAGGTTGCCGACGTAGAGGGTACACGACTCTGCCAGAAGGCGGCGCTCGGTATCGCGGTCATGCTGAGGGAAGGTTAGATCGGCATCTTGGGATGATGTGAGTTTCCGCCTCACCTCGGACTGGCTGTCCTTGTAGCTGGATGGGAGATCCAGCGGTGCCACGACGTGCGACATGTTGAAGGGGTAGCGAAAGGGTTCTTGTGTCTGCTGAAAGACTGAGGGTCTGCAGCAGGAAGACGCTGTTGGTCGTTGTTGATGGCGAGAAGTGGCCGGAGTGGAGGAATGGGGGTGCGAGAGATCAACATTCAACTTCAAGTCATGCCCGTGGGATACCTCCACCTGAGTGACAACCGTGGGAGACTTGGGCCTGACGGGGAACGCGTCATGCACTCGCGATCACCCAAGTGCAACGAACACTACCCGACTCACCTTCCTCACTCATCACTTCTCACTGCCTGCCATACCACAATGTCCGGCAATGATCAAGAACTCTCAGAGGCTGAGAAGGTGAGTTGTCTCCTAACCCGTGTACACGCCCAGTTGACCTTCAGATGCGCCTGAAGCGTCTCGCCCGGCTGGGCGGGCCGTCGCCTGCAGCGCCTTCGCCGAGCTCTGCGACGCCCCCAGCCGACCCAACTCTAGCCGCGGCTGCCTCTTCCTCTGGATCCCGCCTTCTCTCGCTTAACAACTCCAATCAAGGCGCGTCGCCCCGTGGTCCGTCACCTGCCCCTTCAGCTCGCCCTGTGGAGAAGCCGAAGACGCCTCCCAAGGCTGCGTCGCCGGCTCCAGCTCCCCGCACTCTCAAGAAGCCTTCTCCCACGACCTCGCGCACGGCCACTCCGTCGAGCCGCCCGGCTGCACCTTCTCCGGCGGTGCAGGCGACTCCGTCTACTCCGTACCCGCAGTGGGAGTCCTCGAAGGTGGCAAACGTGTTCTCCGTGACCCTCAAGGTTCGTGGCTGGATGTTCGGTGTTTGGGGCTGACAACCAGAAAGCCGTCGCCGAGAAGAGTGACTGGAAGTTGTGCTGGCTCAAGGACCTTGCACAGGAGATTGCTGAGGAGAGCCCAGGTGAGGATTCCGAACGGCCTGCGCTGACTTCAGGCGACGCCAGCAAGCTCAACGTTACGATGGAAATCCGCGACCGGCTGCTGATAGCGCGTTTGTCGTTGGACCCCAACGGCATGGCTACCTCGTGAGCGTCACTCGCTTCCAGCTGCTGACAACAGCGACGACCCCGACCAGCTCCAGGTTCTCGCTGGCCTGCCCCAGAACGAGACCGTGTTCGAGTACCTCACAGGGTGCTGGAAGCGCCTGTACGCTGCCAACCGCGAGATGTCACGCCTCGGCTACAGCTCAACGGAGAAAGCGCAGTGGGCCAAGGCGTTTGATGAGCTCAAGCGGTTAATCATCTCGTACGCTGGAATGACTCTTGAGGACCCTAGCATGTTCCCCCAGCCCGCAGCGTGAGTTCCGCCAGCCGCGATGCTAAGCTAATACCAGCCGCCAGGATTTGGGACCCGCAGAGTTCCTACCGCTTCTCCTCGGGGTCAACGGCGGCGAGGACTCGAGTTCCGGCGACCCGTACACCTCGACTGCTTCGAAGCCTGTCGTACACCAGGGTGCTCTGAAGCCGACCGATCTACTGCCGTTCCTCAACGACCTCATTGCCGGGTTCCCGGACGGCAGCTTCGCCGACGTGATCACCCCGACGTTAAGCCTCTTCTTCCAGAAGTGGTTCCAGATTACGCCCACGCCAGACCTGCTTGGAAACGAGTGGCGCAAGTACCTTGGGGCGGTTAGCCTCTTGGTGCAGGTTAAGGGCATCGCGGCGCTCGTGAGTTGCTCCCACCAGTCTATGCTCACGCTGCAGCTCCCCTCGCTCCCTGTGTGGGTCGCGCCGGATGTCACTGGCAACACGATGGAATGGAAGTCTCTGCTCGGCCCACTCACTCGCTTGAGTGTCTTCCCTCGTGAATTCGTGAGTTCTGCATCGTCGACTGTATCTGACCCTTAGCCTGAGATCTGGAAGACGTACTTCTCAAAGCCAACGGAGCGCAAGGTCGCCGACATCGACGCAAACAAGGCGAACCTCCGCCACACCCTTGGGGGCCTTCAGGTGAGAGCTCCCCTACGGGGACCGGGTTAACGTGCAGACGTACTTGTTCAACATCTACAACGCCGTAGTTCGGGCTTCACCTGAGGCTCGTGAGGGCGTGTTAGACTACTTCACCCAGGTTTGCAAGGTCAACCAGAAGCGTGCTGGTATGAGGGTGAGGCATTACTCACAAGAGCATTCTGACTTCAGGTCGACTACAGGACTGTGTCAACGGACGGCTTCATGATCAACATCCACGCCGTGCTCCTCAAGCTGTTCGAGCCCGTCATGGACGTGCAGTTCTCCAAGATCGACAAGGTTGACACCGACTATTACCTGCACAGTGAGCGCCTCGACATCTCCGAGGAGACCAAGATTCGTGCGACCAAGGAGGAGGCGGACCAGTACTTTGAGGGAGCCATGAAGACCGACACCAAGCCCAACTTCATCTCCGACCTCTTTTACCTCCTGAACAGCATCTTCCATCTCGGCCTGTGCAAGACCATTGACACACGCTCCAAGGCGGAGAAGAATATCCAGCAGATGGAGGACGAGTTGAAGAAGCTCGAGGCTCGTCGCGGTGAATGGGCAAACGTGAGTGGCTCTCGTAATGTTACTGACCCCAAAGAACCCAGCAATGCAGACACAGGGCGAGGCGGCCATCACCAAGCTGAAGGTGCGTACTGATGCAGTTCAGTGTGCTCATGGACAGGGCGACATTGACACGCTTCATGCCTCCATCCATGCGTATGACACGCAGCTCCTGGACCCGGCGTTCACTCGTCTAAACGTGACCTTCTGCGGCTTCGTGATGACTTGGATGCTACGCCTTGTGGACCCCAAGCATCAGCACCCCCAGACTACTATCTCGTAAGTCGATGTCGGAACTCGCACTAACAATTCAGCCTCCCTCTTCCCGCGGAGGCTCCAATCCAGTTCAAGATGCTTCCCGAGTTCATCTTGGAGAACATCGTAGAGTACTACCTCTTCCTGTCTCGGTGAGTTAAGCACTCCGGGCTTTCGCTGATCTGAAGTTACAACCCAGACGCCCTGGACAAGGCCGACAAGGACATCATGATCACCTTCGCGCTCACGTTCGTGTCACCCACCTATGTGAACAACCCCTTCCTCAAGGCGAAGCTGATTAACGTACGTCCCCAGTGTATTGGCCCTGCTGACCTCAGGCGCTCTCGAACGGTCTGTACCCGGTGGGATACTGGCGTCGCGGTCCACTGTTCGACCAGCTCAGTGTTCTCCCCTTGTCGACTGAGCATCTCATGCCTACGCTTATTCGCTTCTTCATTGGTAAGCGTATTCGTAAACCAGTGAGACTGACCTCGATCAGACGTCGAGATGACTGGAGGCCACACTCAGTTCTGGGACAAGTTCAACTTCCGCAGGGACATCAGCCGCATCATCAAGAGCATGTGGTCCAACCCGCTGCACCGTGAGGCGTTTGTCAAGTCCGCTCGGTACGTTGATTGCCAGGGAACCAGCTGATGGCGTGTAGTGACGAAGAGGACCAGTTCATCCGCTTCGTCAACATGTTGATGAGCGACACGACATTCCACCTGGAGGAGTCCTTGACGCACCTCGCCAAGATCCACTCCCTCCGTGCTCGCAAGGAGGACACCGGAAGCTGGAATGCGCTCCCGGAGAACGAGCGCAATGACCTCGAGGCCCAGCTCAGGCAGTCCGAGAGCATCGCTCCTTTCCACACGAGTATGGGACGCGACCACGCCGAACTCATGCGTGACTTTACCGAGACGACCAAGGAGCCCTTCTTGGTGGGCGAGATTGTTGAGCGACTTGCGGCGGTGAGTACTCGCGCAAGGTTCTCGCAAGAAGGGTCCTGACGCTCCTCAGTCGCTCGATGAGAATCTGACCAACTTGGTCGGCCCGAAGATGCAGGAGCTCAAGCTGGTCGACCCCGAGCGCTTCTCGTTCAAGCCGAAGCAGCTACTGGCTGCCATTGCCCAGATTTACCTCAACCTGGGCGAATCGCGCGCCTTCGTCATCGCAGTCGCCAACGACGGACGCAGTTACACCAAGGAGCTCTTCGAGCGTTTCGCTCGCGTCCTCAAGAACCGTGCAATCATGACGGACGGAGAGGTTGCGGGTATCGTGGCCTTCACACAGCGCGTCGAGGATGCCAAGGCGACTATTGAGGCTGAGGAGGAGCGCGAGATTCCCGACGACTTCCTGGGTGAGTTGGTGCTACTCTCCTCCAAGGATTGCTGCTGACATCGCAGACCCTCTGATGGCTACCCGTGCGTTCCCCTTGTTCAAACCTACTTTGTCTAACCATCCAGTGATGAAGGACCCTGTCATCCTTCCTATCTCCCGAGTCACCGTCGACCGCAGTACCATTCGCGCGTCGCTTCTGTCCAAGGAGCTGGATCCCTTCAACAACCAGCCGTGAGTCGCTGAACACGTTCGCCAAGACACCGGAGCTGACAGCAAACAGTCTGAAGTACGAGGACGTCATCCCCAACACGGAGCTCAAGGCCCAGATCGATGCGTGGTTGGCCGAGGCCAAGGTTGCGCCGCCCAAGGACGTCATGGACGTTGACGAGCTGTAGGTAGGGCGTCGAGGATCGATCGGAAGCGACTGGAAGCGGAAGCATAGCATTGTCCCGCAGCACGAGTGGATGCCTGAGGGCAGTGACAGATGAGTGCACGCACATCTGGAGGCGTGACAGGGTTGCATCGTTGTGTGACTCTTCTGTATTTGAGTAACAAGTAGAGATGTAAAGGCCCTCAACAGATCTCGCTCTTGCTTCCCTGTCGCGGTTGACCTCTCTGGACAGACAAGACAACGTAGGTGCTGTGTAGGTGGGGGGCCGGGAAAGCCGGCGGCGCTGTCGACTGAGCTTGACCCCAAAGTCGACGCGGTCTTCCCGGGAGCCAATATGTGACAATGAGGTCTCAGATGACATGGGGGTCAGCCGGTGCTGGCGAAGAGCTTAAAATCATGTCCCACATCCTGAAAGTGTTCTTTGGTCCGCTGGGCACGGGGTGTGCCTTTGTCTGCCAGGCCAAGAGAGCGCGAGGCCAAGCGAGCAAGAGGGAGAGAAACACAAGACAAGGCAAGGCAGGAACCAAAGCGTGCCGGGACCGGAAGCTGTGTAGGGAATGTACGTACGTGCACTTGCAATGTTGAGCAAAAGAGGGTGGGTATTTGGTGACGACCTTTGAAGCTAGAATAGCACACGCGTGCACCTTTTGGCGATGCCGGACGACGCGCGACGAACAGGCAGCAGTACCAGTGGCACACGAGCCGCGAGCCAAGGGCGCGCGTGCACAGTGTTCAGGACCAAGTCGATATTTGAAGGGGCGTGGATCCCTATGATCCGTTTGGGCCTGGTCCGGGCTCTCGGGAGGAATAAACATGACCGAGGCACAAGAGCAGAGGTGGCACAAAGTCCATCAATCCAGTGGAAGTCTGCAATTGAACAGTTTTACCTTGGGCCCCAGGTACGCCCCAGGCAAGAGTTGAGTGAGACAGAGTTGATCAAGTGCAGGCGCGCTACGGGGCTACGGGGGTGGCGCAGGGATATGCGGAACGGGAAATGAAAGTCTCGGCCTTGATGCCGTCGTTGTTCCCTTCTCACATTCTCTCATCTCCCTCTCCTCTCCCTCTCATCGCGCCGGCACCTCGGGTCCACCCCTTTTTAGCCTCCCGCAACCATCCACTCTCCCTGTCTTGCCCCCGCCCATCCTCTCCGGCCTCTCCTCTTGTGCCCAGCCCACCGGCAAGGCAGGTCCGTAACCACCTGCCCTCAGCCCCCCTTGCCCCCCTCTCCCCGCCGTCGCGCGCAGGCCCCCGGACAGGCCGGCGCCAGGGCGAGTGTACCTCCGCATCCTGGCCCAGGCATGCCTGATGGAGGAGTGTGTGGCGTTGCCGCGACGCGCCCTGGACGGATTGACATGGTCCAGGAACTGTGGGTGGCTTACCTCCGAGCCGAGAATGTAAAGCCAAAGGTTGCCGTTCAAGTGAGAGGGTGAGGGTGAGAGAGAGAGGGTCAGCGGGTGAGAGAGGACGAGAGTACATACGAGAGAGAGACGAGATGGCACAGCAGTTGGCTACCAGAAGGAACAGAGAGCAAAGGTTGTGTAAAGGGAGAGTCAAAGGTGGTGATCACCGCATTGACTCTTTGGTCATCCGTTCTTCCTTGCTCGTCCCCATCCCATCCTTTTGATCATCCTCTCTCGCGACTCGTTCTATCTCTCTCTCGCCCGATCACCCAGCGTGCGCTTGGACGCTTAACCCCCAACCTCAAACTCTTCGCACCACTGTCCGCAGCACCTCCCCGGCAGCCGGCAACCGCAACCGCAGTCGCAGCCACAGCGCAGCCATTCATCCATCCATCACTCTCGTCAGCCGCCCACTCGCTCTTAAACATCCTCCCCTCTTCCCCTCGTCTACACTCTCACCCCCCCTTCTCCCACCTCCCATCCGACATTCTTTTCTGCCGTGCCGGGTCCTAGCCAGAGCTTATTGCTCTCCGTCCCCCACGTCCCTCCGCCCATCTCCTTCCCCTGGCCATCCTCCAAGGCCTATCCCGCCCGGGGCGCCGTCGGCTTGCAACAACCTGCCTCCTGTACGACTACGACTTCGACAAGCCATCGTCTTGTCCTTTCGTCCTTTCAACCACTTTGTGTCCACAGTCTACCTCGCGCTCGCCGCACCGTTTCTGGCCGCTCGGCCATGGGGAGCTCGCGTCCACGCTCTCTGATTCTTGAACACTTGGCTTTGGCTCCTTTGGCGCGATGCGCGCCCTCTCGGTCCTGACGCTCGCCTTTGTCGCGGCCGCGCACGCCGTGGCAGTCCACCCCAACCGCATGAACCGCGGCCACCCATTGCTCGAACGGCAAGAGACGGCCGACCCGACGCCAACAGACATTCCCCTCTTGACGCCCTCGTCCTCGGCGGTCACCTCTCTCCTCGCCTCGGCGGTCATCGCGACGTCTTCGCGTGCACCGGCACCCTCTGTCCTCCCCCAGGCGCCAGAAACCCCACCTCCAGTTGCGCCCCAACCCATCCCCACCCCGCTCGACACGTCCATCTCGGAGCCCCTCGGGAGCGCGTGCATGACCTACCTCACCCACCTCCTTTCCAACTCGACCTTCCTTTCGTGTCTCCCCTTCTCGCTCCTTATCCAGACGTCCAACTCGTACCGCAGCCAGCTCAACGCCGCGACGGGCTCGGGCAACTACTCGTACCTCAACGAGCTCATCGCGTATGCCTCGTCCCCACAACCAAGTTCGGAGACGTGCGACAAGGCGTTTGAGGGCTTTGCCGAGGCGGCTCGGGACCGGGGCAACTGCGGCGAAGACCTCACGAGGGGCATCCCCGTCGCACGACAGACCAGGCGTGGTCTCGTCAACTACGCCGCGGTCCGCACGGCAGCTGGCCTAGTCAATCCCGACACTGGGTCGTACTGCTACCTCGAGGCGGTCGCGAACGAGCGTCCAGACGACGCTTATCTGTGGCAGCTGCCAATGGGCAACATGTGAGTTTCACAGGCTTGTTGTGTGCTGATATCAGCCTCCCCGCAGCATCAAAGCCCACATGTTCCAAGTGTTCGGCTCTTCTGATGAACCACTGGGCGGCGTGGTCGGGAAACACAACGGCGCTCAACGGAACGATCGTCAACAGCGCGGCATCGACGATCAACGCCAAGTGTGGCGCCAACTTCGTGTCTGTCACGGCAAAGACCGATGATACCACTAGCGCAAGCCGACCGCACTCCGAGGTGTTGCTTCCGCTCGTCGCTCTTGCTCCTCTCCTTACTTGGGTCCTCACATAGATAGAACTCTTTCTCCTTTCTCCTCACATATGTCACCAGGGTGTAATTGTCATAGTCTATGCGTACTCTATCCATCTGCATCTACAGCGCGCTCACGCGTGTCTATTCCAAAGTTGCGAGCTGCGTCACAGTCCAGTTGGGTGGGAAGTCGACCTGGATGACCTCACCGGAGTCGGCCGGTGGGTTGTACTGCTTGTACTTGCCCGGCACGAGGTCCATAAGCCTCCTCTGCGTGTCAAGGTTGATCATAGCGCCCAGGACATCGGCGATGGCCAGCGTGGCGTTGAGCCCGTAGACCATGGTGGCGGCGTAGAAGAAGTTGGCGTTCCCGGCGCCCGTGAGCAGCCACAGCGTGTGCAGCAGCGGCAGCAGGATGGCGGTGTAGAGGTGCACAGTGAGCGAGAAGAGAGGGTGGTTGAGGTCTGGGTGTCAGCTCGCGTGCGCTGTACACAGCTTACGGGTGATATAGTCGGGGTAGCAGCTGAGCAGGCCGGCCCAGAGCGCCATATCCCCGAGGGTGGGGTAGCTCTTCCACGTCGCCATGGTGCCGACGAGGATGAGCACGGCCTGCCGTGGATCCGGGAGGCGGAGGCACAGCGGCGCAATGTAGATAAGCATGTGGAGCTGGAACACGCCGCGGAAGAACATGCGGAAGTGGTCAAACATCTCGGTGAAGAAGTACCACCACATGCCGACGTTGGGCGTGAGGTCGGTGACGGCGAGGCTGGGGTCAGCTTCACGGGCATGATGAAGCTCACATGACGCCCCACGTGCGCGCGATCCACGAGCCGGTGCACGCGGCCGTCGCGAGGCCCGCGAGGACGGCCAGCGTGCTGCCGAACACGAGGGCGTAGGACGCCAGCTTGGTGTTTGGTGCGCCGAGCTTGCGCAGCACGAGGAGGAGGGGGGGTAGGAGGATGGCGGGGTACAGCGACGTCGAGGTCGCGAGGGCGAGGGCGGCCATCGCGGGCGCCCCGGCGCCGGTGTAGCCCGCGGCAATGGCGTAGAGGACCATGGCGTTGTCGACCGCCGTGGTCGAGCGCGCGAGGCACGAGAGGAGGGTGTACGGGTTGAAGAGGTATCTGCTGTTAGCGGCGCAGCGGGCCAGCTGACAGGAGGGCGACGACGTGGTCCCGGCCAGCCCACTTGGAGCTCGCGGGGGCGCGCGAGCGCCATATCTGCACGAGCAGGACCGCGGCGATGGCGTCCACTGCTGTCCAGAGCGCGGCCGTCAGGATGCCGGACTCGATCGGCACGGCGTACGAGAAGAAGAGGAGGTACAGCGGCGAGTGGTAGAAGACGCCGCCGGCGTAGGGGTCGTAGTCATGCTTGTAGAGAAAGGTCCCTTCGCGTACTGCTGTCAGCGGAGATGGAGAGCGACGTACGGCTCCGAACGCTTGTCAGCGGCGAGGTGAGTTCGGGGCGGCGCTCCAGCGCGCTTGGTAATGAGCTAGTGAAGAGCGCCAGGCGCACTAGCGCGCCGCCGGCCAGCACGGCGGCTAGCCTGTAACGCGCGGGCACCAGGGGGGCACTGCGTGGAGCAGTGCTCATGTTGGAAGATGGAATGAACGTTGTAACAAGAATGTCTGGTAGAGAGTGGTACCTGGGACATCACACTACGCGTCGGACCACGTGGCGGCGGTGGAGGTCGAACACCCCATACACCATCCAACATTGAACTCCTAAGGTAGATTCAATCGGTGCGGGATGGCTGCCTTCGCTGTTCACTGCCTCAGATACGACCTCGCAATCTTTCGTACTCTATACATGCGTGCGTACGGTTCTAGTGCGCTATATCCGTCGCCTCGAGCTGCTCCTCGTGGGGCGCTTGACATGCGGAAAAGACAAGCGACAAAAGCCATGGAGAGAGAATCGGAGAAGAGCTACTTGGTATTGGGGGGGTGGGTGGGGGGGGGGGGGGGGAGGGCGGACGGGTGAATCATTAAAGAAAGGTACACGCGGGTCGATGCTCGAATCGTGCCGTCCATGCAATGCGCTATGCGAGTATGATTGCTATGCTGGGAGGATGCTGGGGGTCAACGTCCAGGGCTCGCGCGTGGCCCGCTCGTCGGCATCTATGCAGATGCCTCCTCGTCGAGCTGGCCAAAGGCTTTGTCGAGCTTCATCTTCGGCGTGACACGGGGCTCGCCGTAGACGTCGACCTTTTCCAGGAGAGCATCGATCTCCTCCTGGCTAAGCGAGATGCTGCGCATAAGGATCGCGATAGACTTGTAGGCCTGGGGGAAGTCGATCGCGTCGTCGTCAAGGGTGACCATGCGCTCCGCAATACTGAAAGTTAGCACAACATCTTTCGTGAAGAAACTCACCCCTTCTTCAGGTCATCGGCAGACACAGCCTCCGCCTTGAGCGCCGCAGCCCAACCCTTGGCCACGACCTCGGCGTCGCGGAGCTTGGCGATACGGAACACATCCTCGGCAAGCTTCTCCGAAAGGAGGTGCTGGTGCTCTGATGGCAGGGCACGGTAGTACTCGACGATGTCGTCGACGCTGCGGGTACCACCGGTGTCCTTCTCGCCCCAGAGCTCCTTGAGGTCGGTGGCGATCTTGGTCTTGGCATCCTCCTCGCTCATCGCCGGCTTGGCGTCGCCAGCCTCGGCCTCCTCCTCCTCGCCGCTCTGCTCGCCCTCGCCCTCGCTGTCGCCCTCGCCCTCGCCGGGGATGGGCTTTGTCCGAGGCTTCAGGTTCAGCTTCTTGCGCTGCGGCGCAGGCTCGGCAGGCTCGGCGGCGGCAGTGTCCGCCTCGTTGAGCATGGCAAACATGTTGGCCGACGAGTTTTGGCGAGAAATGGGAGGGGTGCCACCAGCACCACCCTTCTTACCGCGAGCGAAGACGCTCGCAGGCCCGAAGGATGGACCGCTGGAGAGGTTGCTGCTCACGCCACGACCAATGTTGGAGAAGTCGGTGGGGCGCTGCAGAGGACGCGAGCCCGTCGAAACCGACTGCCACTCGCCGGGCTGGGGACCCTCACGACGGCTGTGGCCCGACCGCGAGCCACCACGCGAGATGGTCTCGCGCACCTGCTGGGCAGCCTGGGCCTTCTCGGCGTTCTCGCGAGCGGCCTGCTGGTGGATCTGGGCAATGGTGGTGGGGACAACCTCCTTGCGGGAGCGCCACTTGTTCCTGCGCAGGTCGACCACGTCCTGGCGTCAGCGGAGTCTAAGGGCGGTATGTTACTCACCATGATCATGAAGCGGATACGCGAGGTGACCGAGTCAAGCTTGGTGAGAGCCTCGAGCCTCTCAAACACGACGTCCATCGAGGACGACGCCGCGGCCTCGAACTGCTTGCCGACGGTGGTGAGAAGCTTGCAGGTGGACTCGAGGTCCTCCTCGTCGGGGTTCTCAACGTTGCTGAGAAGACGGACAAGGCATTCCCTAATAACACCCTTCGAGAGCATGTCGAGCTTGTACAGCTCACCGATGAGCTGGACAAGACCAAGACCGCGACGCTTGGCCTTCTGGAGCGCGTAGTACTCGTCGCTCATCATGGGGGCCTCGCTGTTGCCGTCCTCCTTGGTCTCCTCGGCCTTGGCAAGACGCTCCTTGTCCTCGTCGCTCTTGGCGACAGCTGCGAGAGCGGCCTCCTCACGGGCCTTCCAGCCAGACTCGAAGTCGGACTGGCAACGGCCAAGAAGGTACTTGCGGAAGAGGCTACCGCCAGTGTACGCCTTGCCGTCGATGACCTCGGTGACAGAAGGGTCGAGCTTGTCGAGAAGCTTGCGGCACAGCTTGGCGTACATGGCCGACCAGTGAGCCTCGTCGGTCGACTTCTCGAAGACGAGCTTGATAACAAGCTTGAGGGTCATGCCGTCGGTCTCCTCGCGCGACTTGTTCGCCCACTCGAGGATCTGCTCCGAAATCGAGTCGAACTTCTCCTCGGTGAGCTTGTTGAGCAGGGCCTTGACCTTGCGCTCGATGAAGACAGGAGACTTCTCGTCCGAGCCGGCCGAGCGAGCGTTGACCCAAGCGTTCGCAGAGACGACAAGAGGAGTGACGTCGGGGTCGTTGGCGGAGTGACGCGAGTCCTGGGCAGCACGTGGACGACCACGGCCGCTCTCGCGGGGCCGACCACGGTTCGAACCCGAGTGACCCATCGGGATACCGTGCATGGGAGGGAGGTTGTTGCCCTGGCTCGAAGTACGGCCCATGCGGTTCCCGGTCTGCAGAGAGCGGATGTAGCGCTCCTCGCTGGACGAGCCGCGGATGTTGCCAGAGCCGAACGACGTGCTGAACGCACCCATGGCAGGGTTGCGTCCGCCCATGAGACCCATGCCGCCGCTCATCGAACGGTTAGGGCCGTTCGAGGGGCGCGGAGGCCGGCGGGTGCCAAAGCCGCTCCCAGAGTCAGCCTCAAGGCCAATCTCCTCAAGAGGGGGAAGCGAGTCAGGCTTGTCCTTGCAGATCTTCTGGAACTGCATGAGGAAGTCGCGCTCGTAGCGGAACTTGCCGGGCTCGCCGTTCGCGTTGAGCTCGGCGCTCTGCGGCTTGACAGTGGTGGGGTAGGCGATCGCACCGAGGTCGTCGATGGCCTTGGCCTTGGAAAGGGCGGACGGACCTGAGGTCGAAGCCTTCGCGTTAGGGGCAGGCGACTTGGCCTCAAGCGACGGGGTCGGGCGGCGCGGGGCAGCGCCACCGATGGTAGTCACCGGCTTGGCGGGCAGGCCAGCCGCGGCAAGGGCCGGAGACGCCAGAGGTGAGGGCGCAGCCGACTGGGTGGTCGGGGTAAGGAGGGAGCGGCGCAGCTCGTCGGCCTTGTCACCGGCAGGAGTGGCGGCGGCTGGCTCCTCGGGCATGATGTCGGACTTGGGGGTCTCGGGGCGCTCCTCCTTGGCCTCGAGGGCGGGCTGCTCGGCCTCCTGCTTCGGAGTGGACTCGGTCTCCTGCTTTGCCTTCGCGGCCTCGGCCTCGGCCTCGGCCTCCTCCTTGGCCTTAACCTCGGCAGCCTCCTGGGCCTCGGCAGCCACCTTGGCCTCAGCAGCCTCCTTGGCCCGGGCCTCCTCGTCAGCCTTGGTCTTGGCATCGGCCTCAGCCTTCGCCTTCGACTCGGCCTCCTCCTTGGCGCGGCGCTCCTGGCGCTCCTTGCGCTCAGCCTCCTC
>JAMALN010000683.1:0-21488 GCA_023630115.1 Cutaneotrichosporon sp. PK4640 | reverse complement strand
AACAACACGTGGCTCGACGTGTGCCCCATCCACATCGGGGACCGCACGATGATCGCGGCCAACACGCAGATCTACACACCCTCGCACCCCATCCTGCCCGAGGAGCGCAACGGCCTGCGCGGGCCCGAGTGGGCCAAGCCCATCCGCATCGGCGACGACTGCTGGGTCGGCGGCGGCGTCATCATCTGCCCTGGCGTGACCATCGGGAACGGAGTGACGGTCGGCGCTGGCGCCGTCGTCACCAAGGACGTGCCGGACCGCGTGGTGGTCGCCGGCAACCCCGCCCGCGTCATCAAGGTGCTGCCCCCCGTCGGCGAGACCGTCGAAGGCAACTACAAGCCTGTCGGAGGCGAGTATCCCAGGCCGCACCTCGAGGGCATCAAGGCCGAGGGCGCGAACGGCGAGGCGAGCAGCGAGCCGACGTCGCCGTTGGCCAAAACCTCGGAGCTGCCATAAATCTTACTAGACATGTACGCCTGTTTGTTTCGGATCGCGGCCTGGGCTACTGACGTATGTACATGCGCATGCTCTAATCTACAGTGTGGTGCGCTCACTCTAGCTTCAGCTCCCATGCTACAGCCGGACCGCCGACTCGACCCGTACAGCTCTCCTACTCGTTGGGCCGCTCACACCCCTCGTCGAGCATGTAACGCCACCGGTCGGGCGCCTCCTGCAGCGCGATCGGCACGTCCGTGAACCCATGCACGCGGTCCACGCCTCCGCTCTGCGCGACGATCTCCTTGAACGAGAACGCTTCCTGGTGTGAGCGCCCCTCTCTCTGCGGACTCACTGGGAACATGTCGAACGGGTCCTCGCCCGCACACACCCGCGCGCGCAGCTCGCCCTCCTCCAGCAGCTTGGGGCTGCTGAGCCGGTCGTTGTGCCCGTACCCCGCCATCTTCGCCCTCATCTCCTCGAGCGTTCGGAAACAGAACGAGCAGTGCCACCCCGCGTCGGCGAGCACGACGTCCGTCCCCCTTCCGTGCGAATACCCCACCTCCCCTCTCACCACATGCGCTCGGGGCCGCCACGTCCCGCCGTCCCGCAGCGGCTGTGCGAAGCTGTATCGGAAGCTCGCGAGGTTGAGGTGGACGTCAGGCGCCCCGCACGCCGCCAGCAGCTCGAGCGTGTCCCGCGACACGACCTCGTCCGCGTCCGCCATGAGCACGACGCTCCCGTCCGGCAGGCTGCCTCGTTCCCGGAGCGAGTTGATCAGCCCCGAGATCACGTCGCGCTGCGTGTGCTCGTTGCTCATGTCCCCCTTTGGGACGGGGCGGAAACTCGTGATCGCGCCGTAGAGGATCTCGACGCCCGTCTCGCGGGCGAGCGCGTCGAAGCGCGCCCGCTCCGCGGCAAAGTACAGGGGCTTGGGGGCGCCCGAGAAGGACGCGTTGGCCTCCACCACCACGAGGTAGTCGACGAGGCCGGCGGCCTCGCGCATCCGGATCTCGACGAGGTCGAGCTCGGACGCGACGGGCACCGCGTCGACGATGACGGGCTTTGTGGGTCGTGTTGGCCAGCCATGTAGACTGCACCATTTCGATACGTCGCCCTTCGGCCGCCCGTAGTGCGGGAGCATGGTGAAGCCGGACTCGGGGCGGTCCCAGAGGGGCCGGAGAAGGTACGCCGCGTCGCGGTACGCGAGGCGGAGGTGGCTGAGGTGCAGGAGGAGGAGGAGGGTGAGCGCGCCGCCGAGGGCGAGCAGCCGGCGCGCGCGCTTGTCGACCATGATGGAGTAGTGATGAGATAGATCGCCTGGTTCTCAGTCCATGAGCTATGGCCTCCGCTAAAGGCGGAGGGCGACCATAATGCTCCAATTCATTTCGGTGTCTCAGCCGACACGCACGCCCCTCGCTCTCGTCCCACTGCCGTGGGTGCCTCCGGTGCAACCGGCCGTCCTCAGTCAATGGGTCAATGTGCTAGCCTCAGGTAGCGCACTAGCTGCACCGCTGCCACAGGTATGCCACAGTGCCTGGAAGGCAGGTAAGGGCGGCGGCTAGTGAAGTCTGTGCTAAAACGGGTGCAGTGTGTCAGTCGCGGCGAGGGCCGAACCCGAGCAGGGCCAAACCCGAACACACGGGTGAACGGGCTACACGGGTGAACTGGCTGGAGCCCTCTGTCGAGGTCCACAGCTCGGCAGGTGCGCGCCCGTCCGCCCTGGGATTACAGACTACCCAAAGGCTAGCTTAATCTCGGGCCGTCGGGAGCTGTTCCAAGGGGCACGTGGGGAAGCTGTGCCGAACTGCCGTGCTCGCTCGCTACGTCGCTACCTAGCTACCTACAGTAGCTACCTACAAGCTACAAGCTACGAGCCTGCAATGCAGTCCGTGGAGCACTCGCGAGACGGCTTGGCAGCTTGGCAGCTTGGCGGCGGCATGTGACGATCATGACGAGGCGTTGCTTCGCATATAATCAGATCGTCACATACCGAGTCGGATTGTCAGCCCATGTGGGGTTGCAGCTGGTCGGATGGACGTCGTCCATGCCGTGCCTGAAGGTCGAGGTGGAGGATGCTGTACCTCACATCAGCACATCCCTCTCCTCGGCTCGATCCGCTCGTCACTCACCACTCATCCTCCACTCAGCCTCGAGGACACCGCGACCATGGTAGCCTACTACGACCCGCCAGCCAAGCCCGATATCGAGGACGACGACGTGTGGAAGAACGGCGACTTCGAGGTGATCAGCAGCGACAACGTCCGCTTCCGCATCGACTCGTTCTACCTCTTCGCCTACAGGTGGGTCTCCGCCCCTCCGGCTCTGACACCAGCTCGGTCTTTCGAGAGATGCACAGCCTCGACAGCGAGGCGGAGCGCCAAGTCGCCCTGACGGACACGGACTTCGAGGGGGCAAAGACCCTCCGGCTGTTCCTCGAGCTCGCCAAGACCGGCACCTTCGCCACGCCGATCACCCACGACTGGGCGGGCATGACCGCCCTCCAGCAGCTGGTGGACTTTACGCAAAAGTGGGACGCGCCGGCCGTGCGTGCGGCGCTGTGGGGCATGCTCTCCAAGGACATATGGGAGCGGAGGACGGGGGGCGCGTGGACGTACCGGCTGTTCGCGGCGAGCGAGCAGGCCGCGCTCTGTGTGCAGATGCTGCGCGCGCAGCCCGGCAACTACTGGGACAGCTCGCACACGACCCTCACCTCCGGCACGGCGCAGGCCAGCGTGTGGGACCCCCACTGCTGGGGGAGCGACTTTGTCCTCCGGCAGCCGCAGGCGTATCTCTGGGCCCTAGGACGCGCATACAGCGAAGCCGTGAAGAGTGATGGTGGGCTCGCCAAGAACCTGGCCGACTGCTTCGACAAGTACCTCCGCGCGACGAAGTAAAGGTGAGTCATGTATGGAGCCCGCTCACCAAAGGTGGAGGGCAAGAGAGCGCATGGAACCCTGCGATGCCCCCCAGCGACTCGCCTAGCCCCGCCTAGCCCGCGTTGAGTGCCCAACGGTCGAGCGACCAACCTGTATACCTGAACGACCCAACCGTTGTTGTAAATCGCAGACGCAGCTGTATTGATCCATATGTGTTGCCACCCAGTATCTCATGCTCCGACGTCGCACAGGTCTGAAGTTGTGGGCACCCAGGCAGTGTCAGCATCCTCCGTTACCTTGACTCATCCGGCCCTCTCAGGCCAGCTTTCTCAGGCCAGCTTTGCCTCTGACCCAATGACTAGACGTCTCCTTCTCTGTCTGCATCACGGTATGGAGATGGCTTTCCGCATGCAGGCTCCGACCGCACCTCCCAGACTGGTGGTGCACAGCCACGCTCGTCGGCAGGTTGCTTGTTGACCGGTTCAGGGGGATTGCCGGGTGGCTAGGCGAAATAGCCGGTTTATGGTGACCCCAACCACTCAAGCTTATCATGGGTGGCGACGCACTTTATGTCCTGTTCCCACTGTTCTCTCTGGTTGCCACCTATTCTACAATGCGCGCTCTCGCCCACTGCTTCCGCGCCCGCCGAGGCATCCCCTCAACACCCACGTCCCCCAGCTCCGACGCCGTCACAGCATCCCCACCTCCCTACTCCCCAACGAGCGCGGCCACCAGCACGGCCGAGGCGAACCAGCCTGCCCCAGAGAAGCCTGGAAAACCGTCTGAGAAGAGCGACACCATCGATGACGAGGTCTGGACCAACGGCGACTTCGAAGTCATCAGCAGCGATGGCGTGCGCCTTCGAATGTCGTCCTACCTCATCCTCGGTGCTGCGTGAGCCAGCAGGGCGTTGAAGGGTGGCCCAGCCTCTAACTCCAGGGCGGGCCTCCGCGACCCTAGCGGCCTCGACAAGCACAGCGTCGTGCTCCACAACGCGGACCTCGAGACGGCCGAGATCCTTCGCCTGTTCCTCCAGCTCGCGTCGGAGAGCCGCTTCACCGAGCCTCCCGATCTCTCACCAGAGGGCACGGAGACGCTCCGGCGCCTCGTGGGCTTCACGCACAAGTGGAAGGCGCCCGGCGTACGGGCTACCCTCTGGACGGTGCTGCACAACCAAGTGTGGGACGCACGGAAGCGCCATGTCTCTTGGGTGTTCAAGCTGGCTGCGCAGGAAGGACAGTCGGCTCTGTGTGTTGCCATCCTCCGCGCGGGCTCCCAGACACCTTGGGGCACAGGGGGTGAGGCTCGGGCGGGGGCAAGCGTCTGGGACCCGTGTGGTTGGCCGCTCTCCTTTGTCCGCGACCTTCCGCACACGTACCTCTGGGCGCTGGCACGCGCCTACGGCGAAGCGGTACAGATGGACGGCGGGCTCTACCACAACCTCGCGGATGCCTTCGACCGATTCATCCGCAAGGCCGGCTAGAGTGTATAACTGGGTTGTTTGGCGGCAGGGGCAGGCAGGGCGGTGCGCCGTGGAGCACTCTTTTGTACCATTATTCAATCTCCTATTGAAGGGAGAATATGAAGCTTCAGCTCGGTCTGACTGCTGGCCAAGGCTGACCCGTCAAGCATCAGCAGGAGCATCATGTCGCTAATGAGGTCACTGTTCCAACCTATTACACGCGACTCTGCTTCCGACATGCCACTGGAACCCGCTGCACAGCCGCCCTCGCCCCTTCCCGCCGTCACATGTCAGCTGATCCCTCCGGTCCCCAGATACCGCCATCCAGACAAGCTTGAAGCAGAGGCTACATCTGGCGGCCGTCACTATCACCCACGCCATGCGTTCCCTCACGCAGAACTTCCGCACCCGACTCGCCATGTCGCCATCCGTCTCGAGCGCAACGTCCACCTCGTCCCCGCCACCTTGCTCTGAGGCGCACCCGCCCACCACCTCCGAGCAGAAGACACCTGTCGAGGAGGAGCCGGAGGAGCCGGAAGAGCCGGAGGAGCCAGAGGGCGTCACCGAAGACGCCGAGTGGGCGGACGGCGACTTTGTGAGTTGAGGAGAGGCGGCGAGCTGCAGTAGCGCGCCACTCACCCCGCAGACCATCATATCCAGCGACAAGGTACACTTCCGCGTGCCGTCTTACCTCATGCTGGGATCGTGGTGAGTGGTAGGATGTACAGCCCATAGCTGACTCCTGCGCCGGCCTGCGCCACCTATAAAGGACGCGGAGAAGCGCGGACGCAGGGTGGTAATGGAGGCCGACACCGAGACAGCCGAGGTCGTCCGCCTGTTCCTGCAGATTGCGCAGGACGGCGATTTTACGCCACAGAAGGTTGACTCCAAGGACGTGCACGTCTGGCCAAGGTCGTCGACGTCACACACCGTTGGGACTCGCCAGAGGTGCGCAACAGCCTGTGGGCTGCGCTTCATCGCCGGGTAAATGACCGGCAATACCAAGCTGCGGCGCCCTGGGTGTTCTGGCTTGCAGCCTGCAATCAACAGGACGCGCTGTGCACTTCTGTTCTCCGCTGTCATCCCCAAGATTACTGGATCCCTCCGGCACCCAGCCAGTGTATTGGACAGACGGTCGGTGGCGCAAGGGGCATGCCCCAACAGTACATCTGAGCGCTGGCGCGTGCGTAGAGCGAGGCTAGCAAGATGGAGGGCGGGCTTAGGAAGCACCTCGCCGACTCGTTTGCCAAGTACCTCGCGATAGCACTGGGTCCAAAGTGGAATATCAAGAATATCAAGTGGTAACTTGTCGTTTGTCTGCCCACGTGCTAAGAGTGGGTCCAGCTGTGGGTCCAGGTGCGGGCGCGCTGACCCAACAGACTATCGTACCAGAGGCTGCCAACCAGACGTAGAGGTCGTGAATGTATGCTCTACTGGCGTTCTTGGAGGGGCACCTCCCACCCCCGAGACATTGGGCTCCCCTCATGACCGTCCTCGTCTTGCCCCTCACACATCTCAAGCAACGTCGAGTTTAGGTACTGTCGTGAGGTCCGAGGCACATTCAGGCGAGGAGCAGCCACGGCGGTACTGAGGCACAGGCACATCCACACCCGCACACCGCTTCTCCAGACGCCCCAGTCACGGGGTCCATGTTGCGAGCCATCGGAGGTAGTGCCAAAGCTAAGAGGGGCTTCACGGGATTCCAGCATATTACGTCCGATTCAACCCACCTGGAGTGGCAACCCCTACGCTATGCGCTCTCTTACACAACGTCTACGCTCTCGCTTCAGCAGAGCCTCATCCTCCGCTGCCCCCGCGGATGCATCCCCACCGCCCTACTCCGATGTTGGACACAACTCCGGAGACATCGACGACTCCAAGCCCCCAGCGGCTCCCACCGCCACCGATGCAGAGGTTCGGTGCCATTACGAGCCGTGCAATGACGAGGAATGGACGCACGGCGATGTCGAGATCATCACCAGTGACAACGAGGTCTTGTTCGTCCCCGTAGATCTCCTGAGGGACGCGAGGTGGGTAACCGTCCGCCACCTGCTGACCACAGCCCGCTGTTCCACGACACCGAGAAGCGCGTCATACTGCGAGACAGACGCGAGGCGGGAGATGTCGTCCGCCTGTTCCTCAAGCTGGCGTCAGGGGGATGCTTCTGCAAGGTCGACCTCTCAATGGACGGGGTCAAGACGCTCCAGCTCCTCGTGGAGCTCACGTACAATTGGCATGCGCCGCGCGTGCGCTCCGCCCTCTGGAACACACTACACGACCAGGTACAGGCGGGCCGGGGCGAGCGGGCATGGTTGTTCCGCCTCGCTGCACGCGCCGATCAGGCCGAGCTGTGCGTACACATCGTGAAATACGGATGGGCCGACTACTGGGTGACCAAAGATGACGGCAAGTACTCTTGCAGAAGTGGCCTGGACCGCTGGTATGTCTGGAACCCGCATGGGTGGCCGCTCCTCTTCACGCAGGGCATGCCGGCCACCTACCTCTGGGCACTGGCGCGCGCACATGGCGAGGGACCCCAGAAGGGCTTCAAGGAGAGGCAGGAAATGGCGCTCTCGTTTGAGAAGTACCTCCGCGCCGCAACCCATGGCTCGGCCTTGTAGTGTGCACGAGCTACAGACTGGTAAATGCAGAGGAGAAGTGTCAGTGAAATGGCACGCGGAGATTCGAGTTTGCCACTGGTGCCTGGGTGCTGGGCATGCCGTCCGCGTGATCCCGTGACCCACACACTCCCCCTGGGTGTAGTGATGCATGTCATGCGCACACTTCTCACCTCACCTCATCTCACCTCACATCCGCTCTTCCACTTCAACCATCCGCACCCACAATGCCCTCGCCTCGCGACCGCCGCTCACTGTCCGGAGACCGGCCCCCGTCACAGCAGTCCGGCGTCTCGGGGCCCCGTCCCCCGCGCTCCTTCACATGGCAGCTCTCGGGTAGCCGCACCCAGCACCGCCCCGTCCAGCTCTTGAACGTGCCCATCAGTCTCAATGTCCCGCTCGTGCAGCCTATCAACCCCGCCCCGTCGTCGCAGCCCGCGACGAATACACTGGCCGCTCAGCTGGCTCCCGCCCCCTCCCTCCCACCTGTCCCAGCGGTATCGCCTCTGCCCGCACAGCTGTCGTCGCCACCTCAGCCGCCGGCCCCGGTTGCTCCACCCGCTCTTGCCCCAGCAGTAGTCGTTGCCCCTCCTCCAGCCCCCGTGGCCAAGGCGGTTCCGCCAGCGTCTCCACCACCGGCAGCGGAGGAGAAAGAGGAGGAGGAGATCTCCGATGACGACGTGTGGAAGAACGGCGATTTCGAGGTCATCTCAAGCGACAACGTGCGCTTCATGATCCCCTCCTACCACCTCTACTCGGCCAGGTCAGTCCCGCTCCGAGTTCGCTAACCCCAGCGCTGTCTTCCGGGACATGTACGGCCTCGACCCCACCGCCGAGCGCAAGGTGACCCTCATCGACCCGGACTTTGAGGACGCCAAGACGTTCCGCCTTTTCCTCCAGCTCGCGTCGACCGGCCGTTTCAGCGACACGCCCGCATACAACACATGGACCGGCGCGGACCAGCTCCTCTCTCTCCTCGACTTTACGAAGAAGTGGGAAGCCGAGCCGACACGCAACTCGCTCTGGTACATTCTCGCCAACGACCGCAACGACACCAACTGCGGGATGTGGACGTTCAAGGTCGCCGCGTACTGGGAGCAGGCGAGCTTGTGTACCTCTCTGATACGCGCGCGTCCGCTTCAGACGTGGGCGTCGAGTGGGACCGCGCTCACGAACGGAACCGACAAGGCGAGCGTGTACGACCCGTACCACTGGCCATACTTGCTCGTCAAGGGCATGCCGCAGAAGTACATGTGGGCGCTGGGCCGGGCTTATGGGGCTGCAAGAACCAAGGACGGCGGCCTCAACACTCACCTCGCCAACGAGTTTGAGAGGTATCTCCGGGCAGCCAGGTAGGCGGTGAGTCGCAGTGCGGAGGTGTTGCTGATGACAAGATGCTGGGTTACCATGCACCGAAGCCCTGCGCCTCTCTTCGACGGCCCGCCCGGCCACCCTCCTTGTGCCTCGCCCCTAACCCGGGCAGAGACTAGAGATCTAGAGACTCTGGGCACGATTCACCGGGCCGATCATTCAACCGGCCGATCAGCTGATCTTTACGACCTCCTTGTGTTCGAGCCTTGCTCGTCTTGTATTGCTTCCATATCGATTGTATTGTCTGACTGATCTTATCACACAGTGATGAGCTGCTGCGTGTGACTGACTGTAGAGGATTAACCGGTGACGCACGAGGATACAGAAAGTACATCGACAGCACTCTCAGGGCAACGTAGCACGGTGGCGCTTCGGCGCCACCTCCACCGGCACATACTCTGGGGCGGGCGGGGCATTCTGCGCGATCTTGTAGAACGACTCGAAGAGATCGACAAGCTCGTCCACATGGTACCCGCTCCTTAGCGTGATGGTAGGGTTCGACTGGTCCCACGCCCGCGTGAGCGCCCACAGATGCTTGGGCGGGATGCGCCGGCTGACGCTGAACGGCATGCTGCGCGGGTCGAGGTCGAAGCGCCCGTCGCAGTCGCCGTGGCTGCGCCCGAGGTTGGCGTCGAGCGCCGTCGTCCCCAGCGCCTCGATGCACAGATCCACATCGCCCTCGCCCGCGCCGACCGCGAAGCGCTGGTACGCGCGCAGGCGGCGGTCGCGGTGCAGGCTCGCGAGCGCCGTGCGGCGGGGCGCGTCGCAGCCGTACGCGCGCATAAAGGTGAAGAGGCGGCGAAGGCGGTCGATGACGTCGACGCCGGAGCCGAGGGCGCTGGCCGACACGCGCTTGTGCACGAGGACGCAGAGGAAGAGGTCGAGGGTCGTGCTGTCGCCCGTGGGCTCGGTGAGGAGGAGCTCGCGGTCGGTGCTGGCCGCGACGAGGTCGCGGAGCCGGGCCCTGTCGTCAGCTGTGGTGTGGCGGCGCTTACCCCGCGGCCTTGAGGTGGGTCGCGTCGATGCGGCACCGCGTACCGTCGCACGAGACCAGGGCAAAGTCGCCCTCCTTCCAGGTGAGGCTGTCGGTGACAATGGCTGCGGGCATCAATGCGAGCGGGGGACGAGTGGGGATCTAGCAGATGGGCAGAGATGTGAGACGTGGGCAAGGGAGGGTTGTTCTCTGGCTAATGGTGGTTTGCGTAGAGCCATCAACGGTGCCGCCCCTCAGTAAAATGCTAGTTCTAACTGAACATGTGTACACAGTGTGACGCCCTGGCCGGCCCTCGTCGTCATCAGCTACGTAGTGACCGTCCATACGGAGGAGACAAAGTTGTGACGTGAAAGAAATTACGAGGTGCAAGACAGCCTGAAGATGACATGTTACGAAATGTGCGGCCAGCTGGCCGGCCCGGCACTCTGGATCCACAAGAGCTACTGTACGTCTGGGAAGGCCCCCTACTCTAACTGTCGCCCGGCGCGAGACGCCGGCGCCGCTTGGCAGGAGCGTCTGAGGAAGTGTGGGTGTCGTGAGGCTGCTCGACCCCCAGGAGGTGGGGGATGAACTTCTGGAAGCAGGGTTAGCAGGTGTGTTGGTGTGGCCGGCCATTCATTCGCCCGATGAAGGCAGTGGAGGGTGGCGCTCTTAGCATTGCTCCGCCCTCCTCCCACCCTCCCGCCCCCCCCCCCCCCCCCCCCCCCCCCCCCCCCGAGACATTGATGGTTTCTTCATAGGGCCGCATGACGGGCGTCACAGCTATGACAACTGTGTGGACGGCGGTGGTAGTGATGAGGGACAGGAAGGGGCAAAGGACGGCAGCATTCTCGAGCTCGGGGCCGAGGAGGACAATTCCATGCTATCCCTTTGCGCAGGACATCATGTCTTGGAACACGACGCTGCGTCAGGTCTGTGGATGGGAGGGGACATACCTGGCCGCTGAGACCTGGACTGAGGAGATGCGGAAGCGCACCCATTCGTAGAGATTAAGGCGAAGTCGCTGTGCGTCCAGGCGTCGGAGTCGACGATGTTCTGAGGTCGACAGACATAGTGGGTTCAACGTGGGCGATGAAGTGGTGGTGGGACGCTGGTAGACGACGTATTGTGGATGAGAAAGTGCTCCGCAGACGCTGAATCTGCACACGAAGCCATGTGGTCGTAGCGTCGTCGACACAGCGGTGTCGATCTGCATCACGAGCACCACAACAGGCGCAGACACCACCGCTGCCCCACACTTCTTCAACCTAACCTCCGCCGCCAGGCTCGATCTCCCGTCAGCGTGGAAGATCTCGATATTGGCTCACCTCGACGCTCTTCCTCACGCTTGCACGGGCGAGCGGCCGCCTCCTTGCGCTCCCTAGGTTCCTCAGCGGCCTGGATCTCACGCCAGCGGTCGCATGCACCACAGAGCACCAGCCGCGCCAGCAACCGATAGCGGCCTCTTGGGTGTGGAATCTTGCGCAGTGCCCAGAGGTAGTTCGGGGAAATGTGAGTGAACGACAGGCGCTTTGGGTCCAGTGAGTTTGATAGCTCCCACCAGTGGAACGAATGCACCGCAGCGCAGAGGCCGATGCCGTCAAGGAGCACCGCTAGGGCGTACTTGGTGAGGGGGGAGAGGGGGAGCTCGTGGACGCTGAAGCGGACGATGTGCTTGGTCGCTGGGCAGTCATACTTGTGAAGCAGCTCGAAGAGGTTCAGAAAGACCAGGAAGGCAGCGTCACTGTGAGGGGTGAAGCCTTTCATGGTCAGGTAGACTGCGACTTGGTCGGGGTTGGTTGATGAAGAGCACGAAGAGGCGCAAGACCGCGGCGCTCTCGAGCAAGGGGCAGAGGAAGGCGATCTCGCGTTTGCCACTTGTTCAGGGCATCATGTCGCGGAAGACGACGCTGCGTCACGTCAGCTGGACATCGGCGGAGGGTGCATACCTGGCCGATGCGAGGTGGTGCGAGTGAACGCGGACGTGTACTCCGTCCGCAGAGATCAAAGTGAAGTCGCCTTCGTCCCAACCATTGGGGTCGACGATTCCCTCATATGTAGGCATGGTGGGTTCAAAGTAGGGATTGAGGAGCACGATGAGGAGGTTGTTGAGGAAGAGCACGGAGGTGGGTATACTTGGTCAGGAAGTGCGCCCCAGGCGATCTCTGCAGATCAGCGCGACACGAGGCCGATGAGGCTGCGGGTGAGATGGCTGCATGCACACGAAGTGAGATATGGCCTGCGCTGTCAGCTGTACGAAGTCGCAAATATGAGCTCACATGTGGGGATGTGCGTTGTGCTGGCCAGAAGGACCAGGTGTGAGGGATGTCAACCCCAGCGGCGCAGGTCCCAGTCCCTCGTTCTACGAGTGGCTCGCTCATGCCGACGCAGTGTCTTGTCGAACCGCTGGGCGGCCCGGACCAGTGCACATCGTGGCGGGGAAGCACTGCTCCCTCGGGCGGTACTCTGCTGTCAGCCCCTCCCTCCAGCCCCTCTCTCCAAGGACGCACTCTTCACGACCTTGATATACTCCCCAAACCGCTCCTGCACAGGATACGGCCGCCCTCCCCAAGCCCGTCCCAGTGCCCAAGCGTAGTCCTGAGGGATCCGCCTAGCGAACTCGAAGGGCATCCGCGCGGGGTCGAGGGTATCCCGGTCCTCCTTGACCGCGTCGAGCGAGAGATCCACCTCGTGCCGCTCATAGTGCCCGTCGCTCTTCCCCCTGTCCGCGAACCGGAGCGCCGCCGAGACAAGGTCCGGCTCATCCACCGCACACCCGCGAGGAGCGCGGCCGCGGGGTGGATGGGCGAGGGGAGGAGCTTGTCCAGTAGCAGGATGGACGTGCGCCGGGGGACGGGGCAGTCGTACTTGTCCAGAAACCTCAGGAGGGCAGTGAGCTCGTCTGCTTGCGCCAGGGTCGGGTTGGACGAGGTGGAGGGGAAGGATGAGGTGGAGGGGATGAGCCTGAGATGGACAATAAGGTCGAGGAAGGCGCGGAGGGTGGAGGCGCTCTCGATGGCGGGGTCGTCGAACTCGAGGGAAAGGGGGCCGGAGGAGACGGCGTGGGCTTGGCGGAAGACGCCGCTGGTGTCAGCTACGCATTCTACTTAGCAGACGGTGTCGAGATGGGAGGGAAGATGGGGACTCACCTCGCTGCGAAGAGATAGTAGGAGGCGACGCGGAACCTGACGCTGTCTGCGGATACGAGCGTCGCGTCGCCGCTTGTCCAGTCTGGGTCGTCTGTAATCGACATGGTAGATGGAAGATGGAGAAGTGGGAGATCAGCGGTGGCAAGAGATCGGCGACAATGACGAGACCTGGCGGGTGGAGGTGGAGGTCGGTGGAGGCCGTGAGGCCAGTGAGTACCCACACTCGCAAGCATCAGCTCTGCGAAGATACACTGTTGCATGCGCCATGCTCTAGAACACTTGTCTACTGCTAGACAGATCACTCTGGATCGCGGCCGCTCACCGCCTCAGCGGGCTCATGCCCGAGCCCCACCCGCCACCGCCGCCACCGCCGCCCCACTGGTCACCACCGCCATACCCTCCTCCATAGTCGTACCCGTCGCCGCCGTTGACGTGGGGCTCGACGACGCCGCCATCGTCCTCCTCCTCGTCCGCGCCTGTCTCCTCCTGCACGCTCTGGATGATCTGCGCGAGGTTGTCGACCATGATGTCGCACGCCTGCTCGAACACGCTCGTGACCGGGATCGAGCCCACGCTCTCCACGTTATAGTAGTACGTGCCCGGCACGGCGTTGTAGTCGAATGGCTCGGACGGGTCGGGTGCGGTCTCGAAGACGTGGTTCGCGGAGAGCGGCCACTCGGCCTCGGCGTCCGTCTCGAACCAGTAGTCTGTGTGCCGCAGCTTGTTGTACGGGTCGTACTCGAAGCCGACGGCCGAGACGGGCTGCCACTTGGCGTGGTGCTTCGAGATGCCCTGTTGTTAGCTAGAGAAGCACTATAGCAGCCACCACATGGTTCGACTTGCCTTGTACGCCTTGCAGATGACCTCAATCTCCTGCCCGCGGCCGATACGCGCAATCTGCACTGGGGTCGCCGTGGGGTCGCCCTTGCCGACTGGCGTCCCCAGGTCCGGGTCGCGGTTCGCGATGATCTCGCGCTCCTCCTCGCCAATGTCTGGTGGCGGCCCGTACGGGTTTTGTTGGGGCTAGTGTCAGCGACTTTGAGTCACAATTTAGAGATGCGCCACCGCTGAAACATTGCTCTCCAAACACAACCACTCACAGTGTTTGGGCTGGGAATGATCTCGAGCATGTCGCTCGTGATCGCCATGTACTGCCTGTAGCCCGAGTTGGCCGCGGACACCTTGAGTCGCAGCGTCACCATGCAGTAGTAGCACCCTTCGTCGCAGTCGCAGTCGCGGGTGTAGCGCAGGCCGTTGCCGGCGCCGCGCGAGATGAGCGGCACCAGGCCGAGGCGGTGTGCCAACATCTCGTCGGGGATGGGGGAGGTGTTCTGCATAAACGCGACCTGGTCAATGCCTGGCGTTAGCACAGCGCAGAGAATGAGCGGCAACGCGAGGCGCGCTGAGGGTGGGACCCGCGGAGCCATGCAGGAAGTAGAGCTCTCCCCTGTGCGCATCCTCTTCCTGTCCGTCCACACCACTCTCTAGAGTGCAGTGGTGGGCTTCGAAAATCCTTTAGAAGGGTGACTTCGCGCCTGCAATGGCGTGCCCGCCCAGCAAAGACATACGCGCAATCGCGACGCACACCGTCCATTCCTTCTCTTGCGCATCTCGCACCCCATCCCGGCCCACCACCTCCCACCACGCGTGCATCCCCACCCACGCTCCTCAGCACCACTCACAGATCGTCGGGACGTCGGCCATCATCGTCCTCCTCAGACTGTTGGCGTATGACATGTCGACGCCCGAGAGGTGGAACACGACCTCGTCGCGGTTCAAAGACCGCACGAGTACGCGCGGCTGGTTTGTCGGTCCCGCGGGGATCGTGATGCCCCCGTCACCACCGTTGGCGCCGTTGGCGGGTGCGCTGCCGTACCCGTTCATGATGGATGTTGTGGGTAATGTCGAGTTGGTGAACGCTGAACGAGTTCTTTGTGAGGGACAGACGAATTGTGCCTGACACATCCAGATCACGTGGGCGCCCTGTGGATGCCAGGCTCAAATAATGTTTGGCTCGACTAGCCCATAGGGCGTAGGTTGTACAACTGCATGCATATAAATCCCCCTGCTACAGTAGCTGCTAGCTATTATCTCGTCGGGATGCCACCGGGCAGGTCGCGCAGCATCATCACGACCAGGTCTGTCCGGGCCTCGGCGAGGGAGAGCATGGTGAGAGCGTTCTGGAGGTCGGCGTAGTCGCCCGCGTCCTTCGCGCTGAGGTAGAGGTTGGGGTCCTGGCCTCGCACGTCGGGGCGGTCGAGCTTGGCCAGCAGCGCAGAACGCTTCTCCCACTCCTTCTGTCGGCGCTGCACAATATTCGCGCTCGTCTTGTACACCCCCGAGAGGAGGAAGCCGTACGCCTTCCGCAGATCGATACCCCACAGATGGAAGTCGGCGCCGGGGAACTGGCTGCGGCCCTTGGCCGCCGTCTTCGGCACCTCCTGGATGTCGATGAGCGAGAGCTTCTGTAGCTCCGAGAGGATATGCCTCGCTTCGCGCAGGGGGATCATCGCGCAGTCGCGGACCTGTTGTCAGCTTCAGTGTTGAGATAGCTGACGTACCATCGTTTCGGACGCGTAGTGCGCGCGCGCCACCACCGCCAACACGCGCGCGGCCTTGTCGTCGATGCGCTCGCGCACGAGCTCGGTGAGCAGGCTCGCCTTGAGCGAGGTGCAGATCGCCTCGATCTCGACCCAGTAACTCGGGTTCGAGTGGTCGCTGTGCGACAGATAGCGGGTGGACGTGTTGTCTGACGCAAGGTCGTCGCCGCTCATGACGGCGAGGTACTGGCGCACAATCTCAGGGATGTTCTTGGACCCGCTGCCAGCCATGCCGGCGATGAGGAGCTTGTGCTTGGACGTGGGGATGTTCTGGACGATGTTGTTGACGCCGACGGCCTTCTCAGTGCGGATCTCCTTTGTGAGGTACTGCTCATCGAGCGAGGCGGCGAGCGCTGCGCGCAGCACCTCGCCGGCCGCGGCGTTCCACCGGTCCGTGGCCGCCTTGATGAGCATCTCGTTGCGGATGAGCACGTTGTACTTGTCGTAGTTGACGCGGAGTGGCACGTCCTCGACCACGTCCCACATTTCGTCCTCGCTCGTGTTGCGCTCCTTCTTCTTGCCCTTGATCTCCTTGAGCGCCTTTGCAGGGTTGCGGTACTCCTTGCGCTCGTCGTCAATCTCTGCAGCAGCCAGTTGCCTCATCTCCGCGAGTGCACCCGCCGTGTGCAGCTTGGTACCGGTCGCCGCCGACTTGTCGAGCCACTTGGCCTGGGGTCAGTTGACTGGCAGGGTCGGTCAACTCACGCGGTACCTCCTGTCGATCTGATCTGATCGAAGGATGAGTAGCTCAGCGCACGACGGCTCCAGGTACCCTCGTCGCAGTAGTTGGACAACAATCTTCCTGAGCACTAGTGCCCCTGCTGTCAGTTGCGGTCAGGCCAAACAACTCACGCTTCTTGTCTGCCCCGCACGCGCCGACGACCTGCGCAAACGAGAGCTTGCCGTAGACAAGCATCTGTCGCACGACCATCAGGGCCTAATGTCAGCTCGCCCTGTGGATGACTCACGTCCTCGCCAAAGTTCGCCTCGGTGAGCGCAAGGATGCGCCCCCACCGCAAACGCATCAGGCACTCGGCGGTGTCGAACTCGTACTGCTCCTCCTCGGGGACGGCGCGGCGGCTCCCGCCCGTCGACCCGACCAGGCTGTGCTGGATGAGTATCAAGAGGGACGCGCCGGTGGTCGAGCGCGGAAGACCGGCGAGGCGGGCAATGGTCTCGACATTCGACCGGCCGCGGTTCAGCAGCGTCGAAGCCACGCGCTTGGGTAAGTGCGTCCAACTAAGGGCGGGGTACGTACGCAGACGACATCGCCAAAGGCACCGCGGACAATGTGCTCGCAGAGGCGCACGGCCTCCTTGCTGTTCGAGTTGGCGCCGTCCATGCGCGCTGGGGGTGTGGGTGGATGGTGAGAAGCAGCAGTGGGTGAGTGGTGTGGAAAGGAGAGCAACAAGCCTCAAAATTCCAACAGGTGGCAAATGACGGAGTGCGGGGGATCCAATTAGAACTCAATTGATTCCGCTATTAAAATAAGTAAGCACAGGTATTGACGCCCACCACATGAGCGGATTGGAATGGATGTGCGGTCTCGTTATCTGCTCTGAGCGACAAACCTGTCCCCTCTTTCTGTGTTGACATCAATCTCCTCAACTCATCCAAGCTACATCAACTCATCCACAATGTCCCTCCCACCCCTCAACCCCGAAAAGTCGGCCTCGGGCATCATCGTCGACCCCCGCACCCTCGAGCGTGTGGTCCCCGCCTCGCGCCGGAAGGACGGATCGTGAGCTCACCCCCAACCCCCTCAAAACTCACCCAGCGTACGCAAACAGCAGAAGATTCGCGAGGGCTACGTCCCGCAAGAGGACGTGGGCGCCTTCCGCGGACGTCGGCAGCTCGAGGCAGACGCGCGCCGCGGCGTCGTTCCCGGCGCCAATGGGCGCGCTGGCGCCAAGGCGGTCAAGGAGAACCCATTTGCAGCAGACCCGGCGAGCAAGAGCAAGGCGGCGGCCAAGAACGACAAGCGCAAGACGAAGCGCGCTGAGCTGCGGTCCGGGAGAAACTGGGACAGCGACGACAGCGAGGACGACGCCGAGGCGACGCGCAAGGCGATTGAGGCGCTGAGCGTCAAGGACACTGCGGCGTTCCCACCCCTCTCCTCCTCGCCCAAGAAGGAGGCCACCTCGAGCAAGCTCGCTTCCTCTCCTACCAAGCCTACTACGTCAGCGTGGAAGCCCGTCCCCGCGGCTCCACCTCCCGCTCCAGCCCCGAGCGCGAGCACGAGCACCTCTGTGCCTGCGCGCGCGCCCAACAGGCGGCAGCCGTCGAGCACGTTCAACATGCAGAGCCCCAACAGAAAGCCGCAGAAGCCACACCCGATCCAGGGCGGTCGGATAGGGCCGTGCGGCCTCGCGCACCCGCCGCCAATCGAGCCGTCGCCTGCCCGCCCGCCGAGACGCCAGGCGACTTCCATGTCCGTGGCGGACCGCGAGAGCACCTGGCGCCGCAACGCCGGGGTGGAGCCGCCACGGAGGCAGCCGAGCGCGACCGAGCCGCGCGTCCGTCAGCCCGTGCGCATGCGGGAAGGCACCGGCGGCCCGCTCGCCGATAGAGTGCGCAGCCTGCTCATGCAGAATGCATCCCCCGATCGCCCAAGGCGCGCGTCCCCCAGCACCCCGGGCGAGTCCATGTGATGGCTGGGTCACCTCATATCGCGCGAGCCTTCGCACCTACCTCTTAATCGCGATCGCCACGGCCCGACGGCCGAAGCGGGACGCCAGTCTGTTGTCCGTAGCTTTGCACTGCCCCTCCTGCTGTTGTGATATAGCTATGCAAATGCTGCATCCAATGTATGCCTACTTGATGTCTCTGTGCTGCATCCTACCAGCGCTTGAAGTCGAGCACGCCCCGGCGCATAACTGCGTCCCAGTTCTCGTCCCAAGTCGACCACGCCTCCTCCACTCCGGGCCGGGTAACCCGGCGCATCGGGGTGGAGGCACCGGTTCTCTGGTTGAAGTACTGGTCCAGGGCCTCGAGCTTGGGCGCGTGTGGGAAGCCGGCCAGAGTGTCCTGTGGTCAGCTGATGCCTTTGCAGAACGCACAATAAGCTGGTCCGCGAGCTCGGCGCTCGTGTTGAATACCCGCCCATTTACACCGTCCTTGACGAGCTCGTCGATGCACGCGAACCCGCGCGCCAGGACTGGAACCCCACACCCAAACATGTCGACGACCTTCATCGGCAGGTCGCGCCCCGAGGACGACTGGTGCATCGAGATGCCCAAGTCGCCGCATCCGAGGAGCAGAGGGTAGTCGCGGGCGCTCACAAACATGCAGCGCACCGCGACATCGGGCCACTGGCCCAAGGCCTCTCTCGCTGCCACCTGCTGAACGAACTGCTTCCTCAACCCGCCTCGCCCAGTGATGATCATCATCACTCGAGGCAGGTTCTTGCCCTCTGGCGACGACTTGCGCTCCTGGTACTTGTCGAGCGCCTCGAGGAGTAGGCCAAAGTCCTCATCCGCAGTCCACGACGTCGAGGAGACCATGAACACTGGCCTGTCCTCCCGCAGCTTGACCCCAGAGGGCGTGAGCACGGTGAAGGCAGTGTCGCGGATGTTGTCGCTCTCAAGCCAGTCAGGCATCGGTGGAGAGATCATGGGCGTGAGGCGACGGAAGAGCTGGCGTCAGTTTCGAACTTTGTCCCGTCAAGCTCACATTCAGCAAGGTGATCACCTCGGTGCGGCGGAACTGGGATGGCGGACGGTCATGGAGCACCGCAGTGCGCCCCTCGAGATGCCATTCCCGAGTGAGGTACTCCTCGAGGGCGCGAGTGACGAAGAGGTGGCAGTATGCACGTTTGCCGAACTTGCGCTCGAACCTGTGGTTTAGCCGGGCCCCCACACGAGAGAACCCACCTCTTGGCCCACTTGACGATGCGCGACTGTGCCCCAAGGCGCAACGCGAGGATCGAGTAGCCCGTGTTGTGCCAGTCGATGATGAGTTTTGAGCGAGTCGTCTCGGAGATGATCTGGGACAGGAAGAGTGTGGGGATGGAAGGGGGATTCTGTGTGTGAGGTGCTGCGGAGTGGGGCGCACGTACCTGTACCAAGAAGATCTGGGTGTTGCACGGGATGGCAAAGACGCAGAGGTACACGACCGACGCAATCTGGTAGAGGATGCGAATGGGCGCGCGCATGATCCAAGGGAGCTTCATGACGAGCTTGGGTGGGTTCCACAGGTGAAGGAAGTGCACGCGAGGTGTCTCGAGGAGGGAGGGGATGGGCGCGGTGTCTGGCGTCAGTGCTAGCTGGCGAGGAGAACCCACCGCCGTAGCCGACCATATAAGTGTCCCAGCCGGCCTTGGCTAGGCTCTCTGCGTGGTACATCATGCGCGGGGAGCGGCCGATGTCGCCGAGAACTAGGACGGTTGCGGTCTTGTGCTTCCATGGGCGCTTTTCGACTCGTCTGGCGTAGAGGGCCATGCATCCTAATGGGATGGCTGCGATGCCGCCGAAGAGGGCGAAGATGACCCAAGAGTTGGGAAAGAGGCCATTTTCAAAGTAGGCCATGTTGGGTGGGAAGGAGTGGCTGGGGAAGAGAGTGAGATGACACGAGACGGAGAAGTAGAAGTGGTAGTAGAGGTAGTAGAGGGAGTAGAGGTAGTTGAGCGCGCGCGCGGGGCACTGTTGGCCGTTTACCGGTCATCGGCGTGCGTCGTTCGTCGTTCGTCGTTCGACGTCATCCCAAAGTACCCATTAGCCCTGAATGCTAATCTACTAATGTTCCCCCTAGTTTGATCCCCTAGTTTGATTGTTATCATACTCAACAATCCTTAATACACCCCCGGGTTTAGTGTCGTCACCGTGTGTGAGTTGTGAGAGTGAGGGATACCCCGCAGCCACCGCGGTCGACGGTCGACGGATGCTGTGCCGACGACAATCTCTCTCTTCTTGCTCTCATCCATCATCCATTCCACATCCACCTCTCTCTATCCCTTTCCCTCGTTCACATACATCAACTACACTCAACAATGGCCCCCTCTGGCCTCCTCACAGCAGAGGACAAGGCAAAGGTCAAAAAGGCCATACCCACCTCTGGTTCAACCAACAAGATTATTACAGCAGGCGTCGCCCGAGTCTACTATGCCAAGCCTGACTCTTCCTCGTGAGAATCGCCACCCTTGCCACGCTTACCTCCAGGTGGAACTATGGCGGAGCGACCGGCGCCCTCGCCTTTGTGGCCGACAAGGCCAAGGGAGGCCTGTGGTTCCGCATCGTCGACCTCTCTGTGAGCTCGGCAGTGTCAACAGCCAACTGACAACAGTCGGGCCGCGGCGTTATCTGGGAGCACGAGCTGCCCAACGAGATCGAGTACAACGTCGACAAGCCCTTCTTCCACACCTGGGCATCCGAGGTACTTGACAAATCCGACCACGCACTGACGCACAGGACGCCATGATCGCCTTCGTCTTCGCGTCGGAGCACGAGGCGCACGAGTTCTACAAGAAGGTTGCCAACCGCTCCAAGTACGCTCACAAGGTCAACCGTAGAGACGACGGCACCGGCGGGGGCGAGAAGGAGAAGAAGTCGTTCGCGCAACGCATCAAGGGCCGTCTCGACAAGAGCCTCATCTCGGGGCCCAAGGACGGCTCGTTCAAGCACGTCGCGCACATGGGCTTCGACTCGGAGAAGGGTTTCACGTCCTCCGGCGTCGACCCAAGCTGGCAGATCTTGCTCGAGCAGCTCACAATGCGCGGCGTGTCCGAGGCCGACATCAAGAACAACGAGAACTTTATCAAGGACTACGTTGAGAGCCAGGGCGGTATTGAGAATGTGAGTCGCGCATTGCTTGTCCCTCGTGTCGTCA
Source organism: Cutaneotrichosporon sp. PK4640 (assembly GCA_023630115.1). Lineage (NCBI taxonomy): Eukaryota > Fungi > Basidiomycota > Tremellomycetes > Trichosporonales > Trichosporonaceae > Cutaneotrichosporon > Cutaneotrichosporon sp. PK4640. The sequence continues at coordinate 178 of JAMALN010000683.1, read as the reverse complement.
AAGCTAACCTCCAGGCGCTGGCGATGACAGCCGCACAGCCCATCCCCGAGCAGCCCAAGCCGAAGCGAGGGCCACCCCCTCCCCCGACGTCTCGGCGCAAACCTGCGCCCGCTGCCCCGCCCCCGCGTGCGCCACCGAGCGAGCCCTCGGCACCGACACCTCCTCCCCCACCCGCTCG
>JAMALN010000682.1:0-21524 GCA_023630115.1 Cutaneotrichosporon sp. PK4640 | reverse complement strand
CGCTTCATGCTCGTCAGCCGGTCACGCTACTTTGCATCCCTGTTCCTCAGCGACGACTTCCGCCCGTCCACCGCCGACGTCCACCTCCCCACACCCCCGTTCACACCCGCCGCCCTCCACTTCTGCCTCGGGTGGATGTATGCCGGGCATCTCGACTTTTCGAACCGCTCGTACGACCTCTTGACGGCTTTCCAGATATACCGCGCCGCCGAGTACCTCCAGCTGGACGGGTTGGTCGAGGAGATTGAGTCGCGCATCGTGCACGACTTCTGCCACGGCGTCGACTTCGACAAGTGCCACTGCCGCCGCTGCCTGTCTCGCATCCCGCGCGTGTGGCGCTTCGCCGGCGCCAGCGACGTCGGCGCGCTCGAGTTACAGCGCCGCGCGCGCCGCTTCATCCTCCGCGGGTGGGGCGAGACGTGGGGCCGGGAAATTGGCATGGCCGACAAGGCCGAGCGTGACGACCTCGTGAGAGACGTTGTTGCGGCCATGACCCCGAGCAGTGTCGTCGGCGCGTTCCGCGGCTGCGCCCACATCCGCCGCCGCATTGACCACTTCAAGACGACGCGGGGCAAGGACAACACCGGCTGGATCGACGCCGTCCACGAGATGATGGAGCCGATTCAGCGGCGCGCACGCGAGCTCCTCGTCTCCAACTTTGCGCAGGTGTGCGAGTCCAAGGAGCTCTGGGCCCTCTTCTCCGGCAAGGGCTTCAGCGACGAGGTGCTCGACACGTTCCTGCGCGAGGTGGTCGAGATGACGGGCCGCTCGCCAACGTTCATGTCCGCGCCGGCGGTGTACGAGACGGTCGTGACTGCACTGCTGCGCAAGGTCGACCCGAAGACGCTCGAGGCCGTGCTTCCGACGCGCTCGGCTAATCGGCACAAGGTCGAGATGGCCCGGGACGCAATCCTGAAGCACATCAAGAAGCGCTGGGTGTCGATCCAGAGTGAGGGGGGCTTCGTGGCAATCAAGGGGCGCATCCTCCACGAGATCGCCGATGGTGGGTCCTTTCCGCGCGAGCCAGCTAACATGCAGCCATCGAAGTGCCCGCCAAGGAGCTAGCAGCGAGCCCGCAGGTGCCGTTCCCCCGCGCACGCGACAACGGCTTCCCGCGGACTACATCGCGTGCACACGGACTGGGCGAGCGGGCAAGACGGACGTCGGCGCGGAACTCGGTCCAGTCGGACACGACGACAGAACCGAACGGGTTGAGACGCCTAAGGCTTTCGTCCTCGGCGTCGGTCAGCAGTGCCACCTCGTCGCGCGCCACGCCTGCCCCGCAGCGCCCAGCACCGACCGGCCCACAAGCCCGCTCCCCGACGGCAGCCGAGAAGACGCCCATCGTGACAGTTGGGTCCAAGCGTGGATTGCGCTCGGGCCAGAACTCGCCCACGCCCAGTCGACAGGGGCAGGTGATGAGCGGCCCTCCCCGGCCTCTCCTGACTGGCGTGGGACGCGTTACGCGGCAAGGGTCAGGCAGCACGCCGTCCAGCCCCGCGATCTCGTCTCCCCTCTCGCCCACTCCGAGAGCCGAGTCCCCCGCGCCTCTCCGCCTCCCCTCATCACAGTCTCCAGCACACTCGCGCGCCCCGTCCACCTCCCAAACCCACTCGCGCACCCCCTCCGCAACCCTCCCCTCCCACTCACGCAACCCCTCGTCCACATCCCAACCACCCACCCCTACCTCCCCAACCCACAGTATACGCACACAGCCGTCCATCACCTCCGTGCGCTCTGCCACGTCACGCGCCTCGCGCACGACGACCGCGTCGACGTCCAAGGCCCGCATGCCCGCCGCGACGGCAAGTTCCGCCGCAAAGGCAACAGCAAAGCCGAACGGCACCAAGCCGGTGCGCAGCGAGAACAGCGCAGCCAAGCCTGCTACCACTTCCACTCTGCGCGCAAGGACGGTCTCGACGGCGAGCAAGGTCGAGCCCAAGGCGTCGACGAGTCGGCTGAGCGACGCCGCCAAGGTCACACGCCCAACCGCATCGTCCAGCCGGCTGAGTGAGGGGACGGCCGCGACGCGCCAAAGGACCCTTTCCACTGTCGGGTCCAAGGCGCCCGAGGTCAAGCGTGCGGCCACCGCAGCAAGGACACGTACCGTGTCGTCGGCCCGCGCATCTGAGCCCGGCAAACTCTCTACCACTTCCCCGCCCACCCTTACTACGCGTACGCGCACCGTGTCCTCCGCGAGCCGCGCACCGCCGTCCGATCCCAAACCCGCGGTCCCAGCTCGGACACGTACGGTCTCCACGGCGAGCCGCGCACCGGCCGAGCCCGCTGCCACAGTTCGGACACGTACCGTTTCTTCGGCGAGTCGCGCGCCACCAGAGATCAAGACGAGCCCCACCACGCGAACGCGAACGCTCTCGACGGCGAGCCGCACGACGCCTGCGGGGTCGAGCACCGGCCCCGGTACCGCAGCGGCTGTGACACGGCAACGCACCCTCTCGACGGCCAGCACCCGGTCACGCGCGCCGAGCATGTCCTCGCTGGCCCCCAGCGTGGCGACCGTGGCGAGCCGCACCTCGACGACTTCGACCACGAGTACCGCCGCTGCCAAGCCGCGCGCGTCGACCGGCTCGATGCGGACCACGCCCGCGAGCACGAGTACCGCCCCACCGGTGCCCAAAGTTGCGAGCAAGACGGCGGCAACGGCAGCCAAGGCAGTATCGCCCGCGGCCAAGACGCCGACGACCAGGACGACGCCGGGCACCAAGTCCACGCCCTCGACTTCCAAAGCGACGACGAGTGCGACTAGGGCAGCGTCCACCACGCCAGCCACCAAGGCTGCCTCCACCACCTCGTCGGCGTCCACGGCATCTGCGCCACGCACGTCCACGGCCGGGCCATCCAGACCACCGGCGCTCAGGACCTCCGCTTCGACCAAGTCCTTGGCGTCGCGCTCGTCGCTTGGTGCGCGCTCCTGGCCGGTGCCCAAAACGCCAACGGCAGGCAAGACGGTCACGCCATCCACCTCGTCCTCGCGCCTCACGACGACTCCGCGCACCCGCGCGACCTCGCTCAACACGCAGGCCACCCCTCCGCCTCGCCCGCGTACCTCGTCGTCCCACACGCCGTGGAAGCGCGCGACGCCGCTCCCGCCCACCGTCGCCGGTGTCGCGGGGCAACGCGCCCCCCGCCAGCGACCCTCCATGCGCTCGCTCTCCGGCTCGACCGAGGGCCCGCCCGAGGCCGTCACGCCGCGCGTGAGCGACGCGACCGAGCCGATACTCGTGCTGGACGAGGACGCCGAGCTCAACTTCGAGCGCCGGCGACACGACTCGGACGAGGGCAAGATCCCGCCCGTGCCGCCCGTGCCCGACAGCCTGCGCCGGCGGTCGACCGCCGAGGTTGTCGTCGAGGTCAGCGTGCCCGAGGAGGACGAGGAGGAGGAGCTCGCGATCCCGCAGGTCGTCGAGGAGGCGCCGAGCGACTCGGAGGACGCGAGAGAGGGGAGCTACCAGGCCAGCGAGCGGAGCGGGTACGAGTCGTCGCAGCGCGACAGCTACCACGACTCGGTGTTGCACCGGGACAGCAGCTACCAGGAGTCTGTTGGCTCTGTAGCGCCGTCTGTGGCCGACTCGGCTGCGCCGTCTGTTAGGGACTCGGTCGTGGAGTCTGTCGCGGGCTCTGTCGATGAGCGATCGGTGGACGAGCGGTCGGTCGACGAACAGTCTGTCGACGAGTCGGTCGCTGAGCAGTCCGTGGCGGGCGACTCGGTGGCGAGCGAGTCGCTGGACTCGCAGTCCGTCGCCGGCTCCCTCGCAGACGACCAGGCTTCCGTCGGCTCTGCGGCTGAGACCGCCTCTGCAGCGGAAACCGCCACCGGGACGGAGAGCCAGCGCGCCGAGACGCCGCAGCGCCCGTACACGCCCTCGGTCCGCGCCGAGACGCCGCACGACGCCACGCCCACGGCTAGAGACAGAGGCAGAGACGCGACCGTCACCGAGCCGCCCTTTGTTCTGCGGAGAGACTCGGACGAGCCCGAGAGAGCGGCAAAGACGCCGACGCCTGCGTCACCGTTCCCGCCGTCGAGAACGCGCACGCCGACGGCGTCGTCGCAGGCGTCCCAGGCCTCACACGTCTCCCTCGCCTCGCAGGCTTCGCACATCTCCCAAGCGTCGCAGGTCTCGTCGCTCGCGCCAGCGCCAGTGCTGCGCTCGCCCGTGTCGGCCGACCAATTACGCCCAGCCACCGAGCAGCTTCGCTCGCCTGCATCCACGGACCAGCTGCGCCCCGGCCCGTCTGCCTCGCTCCGCGCCTCTCCGGCGGCCGGGCGCTCCCCGCTCCCAGTGCCGGTGCCGGCGCTGCGCCAGCCCTCCTCTTCCCCAGGCGCGACCTCTCCCCCCTCTCCGCCGCGCTACCTGTCCGCGAACGCGCGCTCCCCGCGCTCGAGCTACACCTCGTCGCCGATAAGCGTGATATCGCGCGTCGCGAGCGAGACTGGCTCCCTCCGCTCCCTCAACAGCGGGTGGCACCCGGCGCACGCCTTCGACCCGCCCAAGAAGGAGAAGGTGGTGATCGCCCCGCCCCCGCCCCCGGCGCAGGACGACGGCTCGGAGCCGTACACGGGCCCCGGCGTGTCGCTGCACGTCGGCATCCCGGCCATCGTGACGCACGGGCGCCGCCGCTTCCGCGCCAACGTAAAGTATCTCGGCACGCTGAGCGCCAAATCGGGCGCGTGGGTTGGCCTCGAGCTCGAGGACCGCGAGCTGGGCGTCGACACGCTCCCGGCGCCCGTGATCGACAACACGCGCTACTTCCACTTCACGCCGCCGCCCGAGGCGCCGGCGGACAAGGGCGAGCGGGCGCGGCGCATCGCGCTCATCGCGGACGAGCTCGCGCGGCGCGCCGCCGGCGAGTCCCCCCGCCCGAGGCCGCGCGCGTCCAACCAGCTCGGGCTCGGCGGGCTTGGCGTGCTCGGCGTCCGGGCGGCCAGCCCGTTCGCCATGCCCGAGGGCGGGCCGGAGCGGCCGCGCGCGCTGTTCGTCCGCCCTGCCGAGGTGCTGTTCGTCATGGGGAGCGAGTAATTGTATATGCATCTGTCATTTTGTGATGAACCATTGCTTGCGATGCGCTAAGCGAGTGGAGACAAGTGGGAGTGAGCTAGCAAGAACGGAGCTTACAGCAGATCGGAGCGTCAAACGCAAGCAGCAGGGGCCCAGCCTCTGAACTGCCCAACAGCACAGTGAGACATGCCCGCGGGGTGGGTGAGGCGGAGAGCATGGTGGGCACCAGACGGACCAGCGCTGCAGCCAGCCCCGACGTCCAGCGGATCCACCCAACTTCGCGGTGGACGCAGAGCAACGACGGCGCTTACAGCGACGCGCCACAAGCTGAGGGGGGTTCGAAAAAGCTGATAAGATTGAGATTGTCTCGGCCCCGGGGGGCCGTAGACGCGGCGCGCGAGGTGACGCGGGCTCGCCGAGCGCTGGGCCGAGACATCTGGGCCGGCGCGCTTGTCTGGGCCGGCGCGCTCTGGGCCCAAGGGATGCATCGTCTGCCGCGGGGAAGTGGATGCGGAGGCGGATGCGGGGTGTTGGAAGCGGATATCCGCGCGCCACGAGCACGAGCCGGAGCACCATCGAGCGTCCGGGCGGGAGCACGACCGCTGCGGTCGAGCACGCACTCGAGCTCGAGAGGACGGGCGCATACTGGCTGACGCAAGCGAAGAATGCAGGCGCACGACACGGCCTCGTGCACGATGCAGGCGCACGCCCAGCACCCCGCTCCCCCGTCCAGCATTGTCCTCGTGCCTCGGTGCCCCCTCCCCAACCCCAACCCTCCCCACTCGGCCTCCCAGCCACGTTGCAGTCCTGCCAAGGTCCCCACACCAGGCCGCAGTCGGCATTCTCGTTCGGTAAACCCCGGCCCGCGGCGAGCGAAGTTCCACGGCGGCGGCGGAGCAGCTTGCGGGCCAAGCTAGCCAGCCAACGGCCAGTGGGCCAAGCACGCGCGCGTATGGGCTATCTGACGCGATGTGCAAGGAGACTGGACGCGGGTCGCCCGTGGGCTCGGTGTCGCCGTGGACCAGGCCGTGGACCGTGGGTTTGTCGCTATCGCACGAGCACGATCTGCATACCCCATGCCAGTACGCCAGGCAACGCCAGCCTCGCCCCGTCCGTCCCCCGACGTCGTCGTATCTCCCCCGCCCTGGCTGCCCAGTTTAGGCCGAAGGAGGGGACGCGGGACACGCGGAATCAGATACGGACGCCCGATTTCGAATGGGGGCACGCGGGATTTCGAGTAGTCGGCCTCTATTGCCCCTTGCTGCTACAGAAAGGTCAGATGGAGCGTAAGCGCGTGTCTGTGGCCAGTGACGCGAGTGCGTGTGCGCTGTCCGTGTCGGGCCTGGAGCTGGGAGGTGGGGCCGCACGGCCCAGATCTGCGAGGGGCGCTGTGTACGAGAAGCAGCTCATACTGGCTCCGCAGGACGGGGATGCATGCAGGTGGATCCACAGGTGGATCCAGGTGGCAAAAGACCGGTGAGGCCGGTCGGGGACCAGCACTCGAGTGCCCGGGGATCGGTCACTTCTGCTTGACAGCAGGAGAGCCGTACCTCTCGTTATGGCAGTCGGCCGGAGCCATGGGGGCGGAGCATGCCTCGGCCACTGCATGTGCCACGCCACCCTGGCCCCTCATTTTTCTCCATGACGCAAACACCCCCCTGGGCCGGGAGCCCCGCGGCAGACGCAGCTACATCCGCACCGCGCGCTCGCTTCATGCTGCGGCAGGAGAGCAGAGGCGCAGAGGCGGGCTGGGGAATGTATTTCGAATGAGAGGCGACAGGGCTGGGCCCGGCTGCCCCAGCGTGCAGCCTCGGTGCATGCCGACGAGCAGCTATTTCGAAGTGCCGCTGATCAGCGCTTACCTCGCACTCCTCGCCTGGCCTCACCACACCCCCACGTCCTTTATTATCAGCCGTCGCGTCACTCGTAGCCCCATCCCGTCCCCGGACACCCACCACCCACCCGTCTACTCTACTCCTCTACCTCGACTCCTCTACTCCGCCTACATTCTCGTTGGTTGTTGACGTCGGCCACCAGGTGAGTTTGGTTGCCGATCCAACCGAGGCGCGCATCCCGCGAATCTAGATGGGCGCTGTGTGGAGTAGCGAGCTCGATGAGTAGCGAGCTCGATGACATGATCCGGGCGCTGTGTGCTGGTGGAGTCCCGATGGGGCGAGCGGGGCGGCGGAACGGATAACGACGTCTTCGGCGTTGCCGAACACGCTGCGGACCGCCGTGGTGGTCTGAGCGGTGGCGGCGGCGTCCACGGCCTGGCTCGTGATCGAGAGCCCAGAGACCGTGCTGCCCCCATTCGGGACATCTGGGATCAGCTGGGACGTGGCGTGTGGGTGAATGCCAAATGGCGTGCATGGCGTGGGCGACGGTCGAATGAGGGCGAGCAGGGCGGAGCGAATGAACAATAGCCGCCGGTGGGAGCGGGTCGTGGCCAGATCCCCCACCTGGTCGTAACAGTTCATCCTCTGCCACAGACGTCACGGGGTCTCTCTCCCCGCAGCCCACAGTCTATAGCCCACTCTTCCTTTCCCGTCCATCCTCCTCCTCATTCTCCTCCTCATCTCTCTTCCCAATCCGCTCACACCAGCTTCTCTCCCCTTTCGGCATACGTGAGTTCCCAGATCGGCGCGGCGGCGTCACTGCCGTCGTCTGTGACGGCACGGCAGTGCACGGCAGTTCCGTCACGCCCATCCAGCCTTCTCGCTCCAGCGCATAAATACTGACGCCAGCCCGGGTGTCTCCCCACTCCAGACCCTCATCCTAGCCAACATGGCGACCCCCACCAGCTCCACCCCCTCGGTGAGTACCCCGCCGTCGCCCCCAGCTCCGTGCGCTGACGTCCAGGGCGGCCTCCCGCTCCCCTCGCAGGTCGACGCCCTCAAGTTTGCTCCCCGCCAGCGCCTTGACAGCGTGTGAGTGTCCTGGCTCGTCGGTGTGCCGGCGTGTCCCACGACGCGCGCTCGCCAGACGGCGCGAAGTCGTGTGGCGCGCCGATCCCTCCCCTTGGAGTACGCTAACATCAGCGGCTACATCTCCTCCCCCTTCCCCGCCAAGGCCACGCAGCAGGCCCAGGTCGCCCAGATCCTCACCGAGACGGGCTTCATGCCCGCCGAGCTCGTGAGCGGTGAGGTCGACTGGTTCTACAACTCGCTCGGCATCGACAACGCCTACTTCTCCAGCGAGACGCCCCAGCAGATCTCCGACTCTGTGCTCGCCCTGTTCAGCGCAAAACTCCTCGCCTTCACCAAGCACGACCCCAGCGCGCTCAAGATCGAGCTCGAGAAGGTCACCACTGAGGAGGAGTGCAAGGAGGGCGCCAAGGAAGGCGCCGTCTTCATCCACTCGTCCGCCGCCGGCATCTCGGCCAAGGACGGGCCTGGCGCGACCGTCGAGAAGCGCATCGACGACATGTTCATCGACAAGAGCACCCCGCAGAAGGCCTACCGCCTCGAGTCGTACCGCTCGGCCGGCTCCATCTCGGCCAGCGTGTCGCAGCAGCTGCGCTGCTACTTCGTCTCCGCCTGCGAGTTCCCCGCTGGCGGCGCCACCAAGACCGCGTCGGGCACCACCGACATCAAGTCGGTCTCGGACAAGACGTTCCTCGAGAAGGCTACCCCCACCACCATCGACCTCTACCAGGGCATCATGGACGAGGTCTCGCGTCGCTCGGGCCCCGTCATCGAGAGCTTCCAGATCGAGGACACGCGCGAGTACCGCATCATCATCGGCTACAAGGCCGGCGGCACCCGCCGCTACTTCTCGGCCCTCTCGGACCTCTACCACTTCTACGGCCTCTACAGCACCCGCAAGTTTGTGGAGCAGTTCGCCAACGGCACCACCATCATCTCGCTCTACCTCGGTCCCATCCCCAACTCCAAGGCGCCCCCCATCGAGCACTCGATCCAGCAGGTCGTCCGCGAGGCCTCCCTCCTCTGGTGCCTGCCCGACAACCCCTTCTTCTCGGTCGCCGAGGGCGAGTCGCCCCACGCCGTCCAGGAGGCCACCTACGCCTACGTCGGCTGGATCTTTGCCCAGCACTTCTGCAACCGCCTCGGCCCCGCGTACGCGGCGCTCAAGGACGTCCTTGACGACAACAACCCGGACCACGCCGACGTCCTCGCCAAGATCAAGACGCGCTTCCGCGAGGAGACGTTCACCCGCGAGCTCATCCGCGACGTCCTCCAGACCCACCCCGAGCTTGTCCGCCTCCTCTACATCAACTTCGCCATGGTCCACTACCCCGCGGCCGACGAGGCGTCGCAGCTCACCCCGACCCTCTCGTTCCAGCGCATCAAGACGGTCCAGCCCCTCTCGGACCAGGACCTCTACGCCAAGATCAAGCGCGAGGCCACCAACAGCCGTGCCGCCCAGGTCCTCGAGGCCCTCCTCATCTTCAACAAGCACGTGACCAAGACCAACTTCTACCAGCCCACCAAGGTCGCGCTCTCGTTCCGCCTCGACCCCTCGTTCCTCCCGGACATCGAGTACCCCAAGCTCCCCTACGCGATCATGTTCGTCGTCGGGGCCGAGATGCGCGGCTTCCACGTCCGCTTCCGCGACGTCGCCCGTGGCGGTATCCGTATCGTCCGCTCGCGCAACAAGGAGAACTGGGCCGCCAACGTCCGCACTCTCTTTGACGAGAACTACAACCTCGCCTACACCCAGACCCTCAAGAACAAGGACATTCCCGAGGGCGGCTCCAAGGGCACCATCCTGCCCTCGCTCGGCGCCAACTACGAGGTCTGCTTCGAGAAGTACATCGACGCCGTCATCGACCTCCTCATCCCCGGCCAGTCCCCGGGCATCAAGGGCCCCATCGTCGACACCACCGGCCGCAAGTCGCCCGAGGTGCTCTTCCTGGGTCCCGACGAGGGCACTGCCGAGATGATGGACTGGGCCGCGTTCCACGCCAAGGCCCGCGGCGCCCCGTGGTGGAAGTCGTTCACCACCGGCAAGAGCAAGCGCATCGGCGGTGAGTTCAAGCTTGTCTTTCGACGCTGACCCCCAGGTATCCCCCACGATGCCTACGGCATGACCTCGCTCTCGGTCCGCCAGTACGTCCTCGGCGTGCTCAAGACCTACTGCGCGAACGCCAAGCAGGTCACCAAGCTCCAGTCTGGTGGCCCCGACGGCGACCTTGGCTCCAACGAGATCCTCCTCTCCAGCGAGAAGGAGGTGACCGTCGGCATCATCGACGGCTCGGGTGTCATTTACGACCCCAAGGGTCTCGACCGCGCCGAGCTCGTGCGCCTCGCCCGTGCCCGCAAGATGATCGTCAACTTTGACGACTCCAAGCTCGGCCCCGACGGCTACAAGGTCCTCGTCGACGACCAGAACGTCAAGCTCCCCACTGGCGAGATCGTCCCCGACGGCACCTCGTTCCGCAACGAGTTCCACTTCCGCGTCAAGTGCGACCTCTTCGTCCCCTGCGGTGGCCGCCCGGAGGCCGTCAACATCACCAACGTCAACCGTCTGGTCGACGCCGACGGCAAGCCCAACTTCAAGTACATTGTCGAGGGCGCCAACCTGTTCTTCTCGCAGCAGGCCCGCTTCTTCATGGAGAAGAAGGGCGTGGTGCACTTCAAGGACTCGTCGACCAACAAGGGCGGTGTCACCTCGTCCTCGGTCGAGGTGCTCGCCGGCCTCTCGCTCAACGACGCCGAGTACCAGGAGAACATGATCTACGAGGACAAGCCCTCCGAGTTCTACCAGGCCTACGTCAAGGGCATCCAGCAGAAGATCTGCGAGAACGCCGCCGCCGAGTTCAACTGCATCCAGAAGACCTGGAACGGCGCCAAGGGCACCAAGTCCCGCACCGCCATCTCGGACGAGCTCTCCCAGACCCTCAACAAGCTCCAGGACTCGCTCGAGTTCTCGGACCTCTACGACAACGAGGTCGCCAGACGCAACGTCCTCAAGAAGGCGTTCCCCCCCGTCCTCCAGGAGAAGCTCGGCGGCATCGACAACCTCATGGCCCGCCTCCAGCCCGCCTACCTCAAGGCTGCGTGGTCGGCCTACGTCTCGTCCCACTTTGTCTACGAGAGCGGCCTCGACGACGCCGGCAACGTCGCCTTCTTCAAGTTCTTCACCAAGTTCGGGGCGCAGTAATCGTCGGCGGCTCCCATCAGCATCAGGTTTCGGTATCCATGTAATAGCTGTGTGTCATGCATATGAACAATGTTGGAATAGCGTGGCGGTTAGCGGGGGTTCAGTGGGTGAGCTTGGCGCAGTGCTCGAGGTGAGCATACGCTCGCGCACGCAGCGGAGGGACCGCGGGCGTGCCGCAAACGCACAGTATTCGGCGCGCGTCGATCAGGGATGATCATGTGGTGTGTGAGACGTGTTTCAGACATGACCTCCCCATGCCCTCAACGAACTGGGCCTCCAGCTCCCCAGCACAGCGGTGGCGAGCCAAACGCCCCTAGCGAACCCAGGCCACTGGACTGACCATAGACAAAGCATTTACGGTACATAGGTCTGGCTATGCCACTGCCAAAGAACTAAGAACAATCTTTCGCTACGGATCGAAACAGGAAGAATCGTCAACATCGCGTCCCACAGCAGAACGGCCCTTACGATCTCCCAACCGCCACAAATACCCCTCGATGAGTGATTGCGTGAAATCGTCGTGGTAGAATTCGGTATCCACGTCCTCGGAAGAGTAATACTTGTTCACGTAGTGGGTCGCCTGGATAGCGAAATCCGTCGGAAAGCAGAGGTTCAGTGGCTCCCGGACCCGGCGGGGACGGTGGAGGAAACGGCGGTCCTTTGGACGAATGATACACACGTTGTCCACAAGAGAGTGGGAGCCCTCCAGATCAGAGAGGGCGTGAATGGCCTTGGCGAAGCGAACTGTAACGTCAGAAGTACTGTAGTGAGGGAACAACTCACCCAGGTCGATGTGCCGCACATCTAACACTTCCATCACGTCCAGCGCCGTCTTTGCAGCATCCATCCAATCAGATGTGCGGTAGTCCCTGTTGGATAGGAGAACAGTGATGAGAAACGGGTAACTGTGGTGACGGGAGGTACTACCGCGGAAGACGAGGAGGCGCAGGGCGTTCTGGATGTCTCCTCGGGTAACGGTGATGGTGTCCTCGCGGTGTTCCCAGTTACGAAGTCGTGTTTCATCCGGAAAAGTGTAGGTTAGATGGCGGGTGATCTTGGTGCCGTCAGGGCGCACGTACTGGACGGCGGTGCAGTGGTCGTTCCAGAGAAGTGCGGGGGGTGAGTCGGGGGTGGTGGGCAGCGCGGCAGAACACCTGTATCCGTCGATCAGGGCCCATGTGGAGGGATCTGGGGAGGCGACCGCCGTGAGGGCCTTCGCTTCGGCCTCGAGAGCTTCATCTGCCTCAAAAGGAGTGAGGACGAAGTCGACGCGGTAAGGCCACTCGTCCAGGGTTTCCGCGTCGTCCACGACGAGGGGACCATATCGCGCAAACTGGGCAGGTTAACTCGTGGCTCGATCTTCAAAGGCTCACCTCGCTCTGGTCCGGGTCGTAGCCGACAATGCACGGGGTGCGCCTTTCGAACCACAGACCGAGTTCGGCGTCGATACCGTTACCCACGCCGTTGATTAGTTCGATTGAGCCGTACTTTGGCTGCCGGTCATAACACCGAAGGGCTGCGTCCTTGAGTTTGGCGGACATCACCAGCATATCCTGCAGAGCCTGATGGGCCACCCGGTCAGCTGCCTGCTGGGGGCTGATGATGGCGTGCCACAAAGAGTCCCAGGCAAGCCCCATCATCCAGCCGGCCACAGCCTGAGCCCTGCTGTTAGCATCTAGTTGCTCTCGGCCAGATACACCGACACTTACATGGGATGGTCGAACCAAAGAGCGACACACACTGAGCCAGCGGTGAACGCCACGCAAACCAGAAAGGAGCGGGTCACCACATCTGCCATCAGTCTCCATTGCCTACCCCCACAAGAGGCGAGAGGAACTCACAGTCGGGGGTCTACGTCACCCACCCGATCAAGCCGATGATGTACTGCATGAGGGTGGCAGCCTCTCCAAGCTCCCTGTTCCGGGCGCGGGAGGCCTCCACCTTCCTGTTGAAACTAGCCCCAAGGATGCCGGCGAACTGAATGATCGGGGCAATGGCAAGCAGGATGCGGTGAGTCAGACTCAGAGAGTAGGGGTTCTGGGCGTTGGAGGTCGCATCGGTGGTGCCGTGGGCGGTGGCGCTCTGGGCGGAGTTGCTCGGCGCCCTGGGGCTCTGGGAGCTGGGGATCTGGGCGGTGGGGGTCACGAAGCTGCTGCTCGGGGCGCTGAGGCTTGCGACGCTGGGGGCCTTGGCGCTGAAGAAACTCTGGGTGCTGCGGCTCGAGGCGCTGGCGCTCTGGGAGCGGCGGCTCGTGGCGCTTGCGCTCGCGCTCGCCACCGTGTCCATGTCGGCACGAATTTGTGTGGTGGTGGTGTTGTCGCGGGGCTAGGAATGTCGAAGGGAATACGCAAAGGAGGAGTATGAGGTGTGCGGTGCGGGGTGGTGTGGGATGTGAGGTGTGAGGGGAGAGGTGTAGAGGCAGCGGGGGGGTGGTAACGATGAGATTGAGAGTGGGAGGAGGATGAGGGTAGGAGAGGTAGGAGGGGTTGGGAAGAGGTGGAGAGAGGATGGATGGAAGAGAGTTGTAGAGTGTGTTGGAAGTGCGACAGTTGAAGCTGGGCGTGGCATGCATATCATGCATTGCCTCCTTTGGTGCCCAACGTCGATCTGTTTCATTTCCCTTGGCACGACAGCGTGTGGCTCGCCAGATCGCCAGGGAGGCTCACGAGCCTTGCGGTCCAGGCATGTCGATCGGACACTCTGCAGACCTGATCCTCGAGGATCACTACAAACACTCCAGCGCCACGTCTGAGGAGCCAGAGAACCAGCGAGGTGAGGCATGTCGTATTGACATGGAGACTGCGAGTCCAACGGGGTGTACCGGTGTCCTAAGAGACGTGAGACGGTGATGCTCATGGGCTGCCGGTCGGTGCTGGTGCGTGCAGATCCTCCGCAGTCTGCACAGCTGTGCCGGGCGCGCATGGTGGTCTGCTTGCCCTTCGCGCAGATTACGCCCCTAACTCGGGCTGGTCGGCGACGCCCCTCGGCTAGGATGCATGGAGTCCGCAAGGCTGACAGGGGGCAGTGCGATTGAGCCGGGGCGCAATGCGCCACTGCTTCTATAGGGGATGAGCTTCGGTGGCCGAGGTCGGTGTCGCGTGCCAGGCGAGCCGTGGATGTTGCTGGCACGAGCCACAAGGGAACCTGTCCCGAGAACGACTAGCAATGTTGGTGGCTGTCCTCCTGCGAGGGGCTGGGAAGACTGCATCGGTGCGAAACGCTCTGGCCGTGTTCCGTGATCGGCATTCCCTCCCTGCACTGCCTACGCTCACTTTGCGATGCCATCTCTTGCCGGGCGAGCTCCCCAAGAGGTACGACCGTCGAAATACATGTACAGTGAGCCATGAACACTGGACTGGCGATAGGCACAACATGTACATCGGCTGGGTCCACTACTGCCAAGGAACTAACACTGCCACGCATAGAAACGGGAAGAGTCGACACTCACACCTGCCAGCGCCATCTCGAGCCGACGCACTATCCCACCTCCCCATGCAGGCGCTGCAGGCGCTTCACATGCCCCGCCACGACGTACCCAATCCGGCGGCCCTGGTAGTACTCGGCTCGCAGGTACTCGCCGTCGTCGGGGGAGTAATAGTTGTTAACATACTCGGCTGCATGGATGACCCACGTAGCTGCCCACCAAGGATACGGCGGGCCACGGAGGGGGCGGGGATGGAGGAAGCGGTCGGTGAAGGGTCCCATTTCGATCGGACCCGTGCCGTTGAAGGAGGTCAGAAGTGCGTGGGAGGCCTCCATGTCGGCGAGGACGTGGATGGCCATGGCGAAGCGGACTGAGCGTCAGGCGAGGAGCACGGAGAAACCTACCCAGGTCGAGGTGCCGGGCCACGAAAAGAGCCGCAATGTCGGCCGCAGACCTTGCAGCCTCCATCCACACCTCGTGGCGGCGGAGGTGCTCTGGCATGCCGACGAGGTTGCGGCGGAGATGGCCCAAGTCGGTCCAGGGCACGTTGGTGCGGGCGACGAGGTGATGCAGAGCCTCCTGGAGCTCGGAACGGTGTACCGTTACGCGACGCGCCGGGGCCCGACACCCATGCTGCTGGGCACAGAGCTCCGCCCCGAAGCGCTCGGTCCAAGTGTAGGACAGGTGGCGGGTGACCTTGGTGCCGTTGGGGCGCGTGTACTGGACGGCCGAGCAGCACTCGTTTGTGAGGAGCGTAGCGGTCGAGTTGGGAGGGCGGACACCTTCTTTGATGGCCTCGGCGGCCTCGTGAATGGCGTCGCGGGCCGCCGCTTCAGCATCGCAAGCTGCTTGGACCTCGGCGGCGGAGATGATAAAGTCGACGCGGTAGAGCCATCGAAACTTGGCCTCGAGGCCGTTGACGACGAGGGGGCCATACCGCGCATACTGTTCATGTCAACATCACGCACGATTACGGCTCACCTTGCTGTGATCCAGGTTGTAGCCTACGAGTCCGCCCTTACTGATCCGCAGGCCGAGGTCGAGGTCTAAGCCTTGCCCACCGTCCAAGCTCAGATCCACAGATCCCAGCCTCGGGGGATCGTGCTCCGCAATGGCGATGGCCGACATGAGAGCGTCATACTCCAACTGCCAGGCGCGGCGAGCCGAGTCAGACGCCTGCTGCGGGGTGATAATGGCGTGCCAGAGGGAGTCCCAGGCCAGGCCCATCATCCAGCCCGCCACACTCTGCGCCCTGGTGTTAGCATCTACACACTTGGCCACAGAGAGACGTACATCGGATGCTCGTACCACAGGGCGAGGACCACTGAACCGCCAATGCACAAGAAGCAAATCAGGATCGCGCGGGATGTAACCCCTGCCGTCAGCGCGGTACAAGAGCAAAAGGACTCACACTTCGGCGTCCGCGTCATCCATCCGATCAAGCCGATGAGGTACTGCATGAGGCTTCCAGCCTCTCCAAGCTCCTTGTTGCGGCTGCGGGAGGCCGCCACTTTCTCGTTGAACTGGGTGGCCATGTCGCTCGCCACCTCGGCGATCTCAGCGCCGGCGCTCACCGCCGGGTTCATGTCGGAGCGGGCTTTGGTCGGTGGGGATGTGGGGCCTTTAGGGGACACGGAGGGGTAAAGGGTAGGGGGGAGGGAGGGATGCGAGGCTGAGTGTGTGAGGATGGAAGAGACGCAGAGCGCCGAGTCGGCATGCTTGTCATGCATTGCCTCTGCTGTCGCACTTCCTGGCGTGTAAAGCAGACACTCGGTAGGCCTGGGCATCCCGGACCACATGGAAACAGTCCTTCCGAGAGGCACATCTACCGTTGCATGCAGTATGAGGGTGCAGCTGATAGGCTTCCCTCACCATTGGTGCAGTGCGGATCCTCCCGAGTCTGCACAGCTGTGCAGCCCAGCAGGGCAGTTTGCGCCCCACTTCTGCACTGTTCGGCGACGCCCTTTGCTCAGACAGGGGAGTTGCGAGGCTGGCAGGGGGCTGTGCGGCTAAGCGGAGGACGTATGCGATCTCACACCAAGATGAGACGCTGATCGCGGGAAAAGGTCGCCAGGGGGCTTCTCACACGAGCGGCGCAGTGTTTCACGGCGAGGGTCACATATCACCAAGGTCGGTGTG
Source organism: Cutaneotrichosporon sp. PK4640 (assembly GCA_023630115.1). Lineage (NCBI taxonomy): Eukaryota > Fungi > Basidiomycota > Tremellomycetes > Trichosporonales > Trichosporonaceae > Cutaneotrichosporon > Cutaneotrichosporon sp. PK4640. Next base: position 4,820 of record JAMALN010000682.1, on the reverse strand, counting down.
CTTGTGGCGAATCTCGGGAGGTAGGTATGTGCGTGGCCGAGATTAACGACAGTATGTGGCAGGAACGCGTGAGGCGCTTTGCACACTTCGACCTGTCATGTATCTCAGAGCCCAGTAGCTGGGTAAGTCAAAGGGCTCCATGAAGTGCCACACAGCTCGTGCCAGCATTGCGTCATTCCCACGCGTGCCCACACCAAGCAATAATTGTATGACATTTGGAGATTATCGCAACCAGGTCAGTGCAGGGTATTTATGGCATCTGCAGAAGTGCAAGATTTTCACGCGCCGTTGAACACATGCTCTACAGCTTTTGCTCTTCGAGCGGCACACGCAGCTCTGCCCAGCTCATCGCCACCCACTGTCCCTTCACTGCCATCATCCACGCCTTTCTCGCCACCCAAGCCCATCGTGGAGACGTGTGAGGCAAACATCCTCACCTTGGCCAGCTGAAGTCGTGACCGACCGAGAGAAGGCCGGCCCGGTCTCTATGACGGTTATACCATGGCAGCTTCAGAATCGAGTGGCCCGAGTTGATAGGGATGAAGTGCACCACTGGCCCCGTCGTAGTTGACCTCGGTGCCTTTGGGATGAACGCCAAGGGGTGCGGCAAAGGTGGGTCGGCGTGTTGGGGTGTTGCTGTCTTGACCCACAGGCGAAGTACTCTGGGCAGAGCGCAGCGTCACGAGTGTCTGGGTAGGTGTGCCGCGGTCTCGGCAGCTTTGCATGGCGGCATTTGAATGTCGCGTTCGTGGGGATTCTCCGAAAGCCGGGTGGCGCGGGGGACGCATGCTTCTCGGCCGTGGGTAGGCCTGATGGGGGAGGAAGGTGATCCGTAGTGCAAAAAGTAACCGCTGGTGGACTCGAACCACCGCCCTCACACTCAACCTGGGACCTCTGACGCCGACTGCCTCTCCGGATCCGGACTGGTCATAACACCCTCCGAGGAAAGACGTCCGGAAACTGCCTGAAATCCGGACAGTTGGTGTGCGCTCTACCACTGAGCTAAGCGGTCTGTTGGGAGGATAGTGATCTGGGGAGATATGATGGCGAGCGCGCGTGACCGCTCACGTGGCCACCCTTTGTCCTCGCGAAGCTGAGAAGCTGGGAAGTCACATCAGGTCCCTGTGGCGTCCCTCGGCCCCGCGCTCACCGGCGCCGAGCCCACGCACCGCTTGATCACGTGCATGCATGCGGTGCGATGCGAGGCCCATAGCCCACCGATTCATGGAGTCGCAGGTGCCGACACTGAAAAAGTCTAGGCGAGTGCGACATGGTCGGATTGTCTGGCCAGCGAGGAAGTGAAGACTGGGCTGGTAGGGCGTGTGGGAGCAACATTACATGCATGGCCCTTCGCTAGTTCAGAGAATATCCTGGGTCTGTCTCCAACTTGGAGGTTTCGTAGCCCACAGCGTGTTCGTACTGCTGCAGCGAAAGGTGCTCGACGCTGCCCGGTATGGCGTCGAGGCTGTAAGCCGCGCAGAGTGCTACCATTTGGTCGAACGTATCGAAGAGTGGTGCTGGGTGCGTACGAGGGTCCTAGGAATCAGCTCGTTTCTCCAGCATACCGCACTCACGAGACGGGAATAGGCATTCTGTAAATCTGACCGCATCGGATGGAAATCCTCTGCGTAAAAGAGGTCCGAGTTGACAAAGGTAACCTTGACCGGCCTCGCAGATTTCGGCAGCTGGTTCTGATGCTGATACCAACAGCGCCGCAGGGAGTAAAGGTCCTCAAACAGTTGTGAGAGAATGAAACTCCGGAAGTTGATGATGTGGTGGCTGGGATGTGGGCGGGGATGGTGCGCCACGAAGACTACCACCAGCTCGTCTAAAGCCCATCCACTCAAGTAGCGGGGAAGGGTGTAGTAGCGTAAGGCGTCGATATCCATGACGAGAACGACTTTTGTTGGCGAGGAGAATCGAGCGGAAGATGGAAATAAGTCGGCTTTGAACTCGTCGGGATAGGGGGGTTCTCCTCTGCAGCGATTCGTGCACTTGTGTGGGTTGTAGTACCATGGGAAGTACACCGAGGTTTTGTTCTCGGGAGGCTTGCACTCTTGCCCCCAACACTTGCGCCAGTGTCGCACCACCTCTACGTTCGAGAAGATGTCTGTCGTCTCGGCGGAGATGCGCTGGAGAAAGACCGGAAAGTCAACCACCCTTGGGAGACTCCGAAACGCCCGCACAGTGGCTTTCGCGGGCATAGGGATGGCCTGGTGGCGACCCTGGCAAACTGCCATGATGTGGGGCTCACTGGCATGGACCGCGACGTGGGGTGGTAGTTGACGGTCAACGTAATTGCGGATCAGGCGGCACGTCGCGCGGCATTCTTGCTGTTGGCGGAAGGGGAGGAAGCCCACGATGGACTCCACGATGTGAGGCACCGAGGATATGTCGATGCGTCCCTCTCCGCGGGTGGTGGTACTCGAATCCGAATCCGACTTGGTGCCCATGCCTGCGTTGGTGGTCCGGTGAGGTATGGAGTGGGGAGAAAACTGTTGGTTGTGGGGAAAATTGCACGCAGTAGGTTGTTCTGTTTAATTTAAGCCTTCCTCTAAGCTGTGTAAAGCAACCCAGAATCCAATTGTACGCGTTTCTGAGGTGCAAGCACTGAACTGAATGTGATTGTAGCATGTTCGGTGCCTGGGGGTCCCCGGGGGTACAGTACAAGGTGGAAGCCAAGCAGCCGAGCAGGCCAGATGCATGGACGTACAATACAGACTCTGTGGACAAGAGATGTGAAGCCTCTGTCACCGCCCCAGCTAGTCACCATCTCCAGATATCGTCTTAAGCGGCGGGCGCCGTGTCAGTATTCGCGCAACCCCACGCCCACAACCCAGGAACCTTGCGCACGTCTACCCCCCATTCCTTCGCCACATGGGCCATGCCGGCCCAGACAGTCGGCGGCGAGCCGCGGTGACGGGCGAGCAAGCGCGCCAAGCCCTCCTCAGCCGCATTGGCGGGGATTCTTGGGATGCTGGGATCGGTGGGAGGTGCGCGGTCGCCTGGGCGGCTGCGTCGAGTGCTGACGCGATGCGCACTGGAGTGGCTGGACGACCGTGCTTTCTTGGGAGGGGGGCGCTGCTTAGCCTGCCCTGCACTCGGCGCAAAGGGGACCCGGGCGACGGGAATGCGGGGGCTGCGGCGGAGGGGTGTAGATGTGCTGGTGGACGTTGTGGGAGTAGGCTTGGGCGCGCCGCATCGCGTGGCTTGACCCGCACTCGGAGCGAAGGGGATGCGGGGGACGGGGATGCGGGGGCTGCGGCGGAGGGGTGGAGATGCGCTTGTGGACGATGTGGGAGTAGGCCCCGCGTTTGGCACCGTTGTTGAGGACTTGGGCGCGCCGCGTCGCGCGGCTTGACGGGCGGCGGCACGGGTTGCCGGCTTGGACGCTGTCCTCTTGGGTATAGCTGTGGGAGCGGGGCAGGTAGCCTTCTTCGTCCGGCGGGTTGCAGCCATGTCGGTTGATGAGCGGGCGCGACGGCCACTCCGATGATAAGCCGGTCCGAGTGATGGGCCGCCTCGCGGCTTGGGCACTTGCGACGCAGTCCCCTACCACTGAGGCCGCTTCCCACGCCGCTCCAGGCGTATCCTGATCAGCACGGACGCGATGGCGGCGTGATCTCGCCTGTTAGGCTGGTCAAGGCGTCAAGGTGCAAGTTACATCGTGTGCTACGTACTCTACAGTCTACTGCTCTGCCGTCTACTGGATGTGCGCCGTCTTGTCGCCGACGTGCACCTCGGTGGTATCGCGGAGGTCGTCGGCCTCGTCGCGCACGTGCTTGTCCTCCTCGGCCGCGTACGCGCTCGCGCGCTCGTGCAGCGGCGCGACGACCTCCATGAGCTGCGGCCAGATCTCGTCCGACGTGTTGCCCGTGAGCGAGTGCAGGCAGTCGGGGTACTCGGACGCGTACATCTGGGGTTAGCTCCTCTGCATCTGTCCCGCCTCGCATCGCTCGGCCACCCACCTCGAGCAGCGGCGCCGTCGCCTCGTAGTACGACCGCAGGCGCTTGGTGAAGACCTCGGGCGTGTCGTCCGGCCGCTTGGAGAGGGGCTCGCCGGTCTCGTCGTCGACGCCGGGGTTCTTGGGTGGGTTGAAGTCGTCGTTGTACACGCGTCCAGAGGGGAGGTGGACCCAGCGAGCTACGGTTAGCCGGGAGGCGGGAGAGCGGGGTGGGGAGAGCGAGGTGAGGAGAGCGAGGTGAGGATGAGGAGAGCGAGGTGAGGATGGACTCACCCTGGATGCGCGAGAGGATGATCGAGTCCGGCACGTTGAGGTTGACGATGAGGTTGAGCGGGCGGCCCTCCAACGTCAACACCTGGTTGAGCATCCGCCCCTGGCTCAGCGTGCGCGGGAACCCGTCGAGGATCCAGCTCGCGCCGACGTGCCGGTCCAGCTCCTTGCGCACGAGCTCGACCATGAGCTCGTCGGGGACGAGGCCTGGAGTTAGCATCTGCACGCGAAGTCAGCAGCCACATGCCAAGCGGGCATAAGCGAGCAAGGCACGAAGCCTAGATGGTGGAGCAGTGCTTGGCTGATCACGGAAGCCGAGGCCATGGTGGGCTTCGCGCCCATCACTCCGCCGCTCCCACTCCAGCTTCTCGCTCCACCGCGACTGGAACAGAAGGCCCGCACATCTTCACCAGAACACACGTGCCGCCCAACTTCCGCTGCTTCCGCGCCGGTCTACTCACCGCCCTCCGCGACAATCTTCTCAACCCTCTTGCCCAGCTCGCTCCCGGCGCCGATCTCGTGCCGCAGCACGTCGCCCGTCGAGATGAAGTTGAGGTTGTACTTCTTGACGAGGCTGGGGTGAGC